>KN507939.1:0-10221 GCA_000787155.1 Scartelaos histophorus | reverse complement strand
CATCACCATAGATGATGTTGTCTATGTGATAGATGGAGGCAAAATTAAGGAGACCAACTTTGACACTGAAAACAACATTAGCACAATGGCCGCTGAGTGGGTCAGTCTGGCAAATGCCAAACAACGAAAGGGTCGTGCAGGAAGGTGAGCATCTCTTCAACATTTTTAGTTTTCTGTTAGAAATAATTGATGTTTGTGGAATTAAATATTCATTCAGAACTACACAACTATAAATAATGTATATGCTAACATTTATTTGACCTGCAGATTTTTCATTCTTCCAACATATTGCTTATTTTAAAACAAACTGCAACATTACATGTATGCAGTAGTGTACATTTAGTCCTTTTTTAAAATAATTATTCAATAAATGCAAATAATTGTGACGTGATATTATTTTGACACTGACAGACTCATCACTGCAGTGTTTGTTTGTGTCTCTGGGGATGCCTGTTCTAATCTGGAAGAAGTATTTCATCTTTGCATTCTCTGTCTCCTTGAGGCGCTCACACCTACTCATCTCTAAACGCTTAGAAAGTGTCATAGGTTGTTACCGCTCTGACACCACATGTCTGTTCTGTTAGAGACTTTTGACGTCAAAGCAAAGACGATTAGCAAGACTGCCTTACTAAGTGCTGTTTCTTCTTTACTTAAATCACACTTTTATACAAACCTAGATGCCACATGACAGTTCTGTATCTTTCTATACAGAGTACGGCCAGGAAAGTGCTATCATCTGTACAATGGTCTCCGGGCCAGCCTTCTGGATGCCTATCAGCTTCCTGAAATCATGAGGACACCTCTTGAGGAGCTCTGCCTGCAGATCAAGGTCTGAAAGCAAATGTGGAAAACAGCTAGTGGGGGGAGACAAATGGCAGTGAGTTGCAGGGAGCTGAGCTGAGGATGAGATCACAGAATGAGCTTGTTGAGTGCAGAGGTAGAAAATGAAGGACTATGTGGAATGCATTTTTTGTCCTCTCCTTGAATATTTTATTTCATGCCCTCAGCCCTCCACTTGAGCTCCTCCTACCTAATCAATCCTTTGCTACATTTGACTTTCCTTTTGAATATACAGTATGTTTATTATTTAAAATCCCCCCAAGCCATTCAGGTCTATTTCAGCTCTTGTGCTAATGGAACATAAGTTCAGGTCTCTGGGATTAGTGTTTGCTCTCTCTGGTCTTATGCTGGATTTTACTGTACACGCTTTCTTATGTAGTGTTAAATGTAGTGAATAGAAAAGATTTGAAGTGTCCACAGCATAGCATGGCTAGTTCAAGATACTAATATGTACATGGGCTAACATTGTTGATGATTTTCTAGATATTGAAGCTTGGGTCCATTGCCAGATTTCTACAGAAATCCCTAGACCCTCCATCCGAAAAAGCTGTGAATCTTGCAATAAAAAACCTCACTGACCTGGTAAGAAAATTATGTTTAGTTTCATTTTGTTTTTTGCCAAACCACATACTGGAATAACTAACTAATATTATTTTGCTAACTAATGCTATCCTCTGTTATCAGAAAATAATTAGAGATACAATTGTAATAGAAATCATTTTAATTAGAGCTATTCTGCATTTTTAAAACAATACATTTTTATCTTAGAATGCCCTGGACCATTCTGAAAACCTAACCGCGCTGGGCATCCATCTAGCTCGTCTTCCTGTTGAGCCACACATTGGCAAACTCATTCTGTTTGGAGCTTTGCTGGGCTGCCTCGACCCCATACTCACCATCGCCGCGTCCCTTAGTTTCAAAGACCCTTTCTTTATCCCTTTGGTAAGCTCACACATATAACAATGACACCAGACAGTGCTTTAATCTACCACCTCTTGCTGATATTTTTTATTTTTTTATTTTTTACTGGCACATGTCAGGGCAAAGAGAAAATGGCAGACATGAGAAGAAAGACCTTGTCCAGAAACTCTAAAAGTGATCATCTCACTATTGTCAATGCCTTTAAGGTGAGAAAACGACTGCCACTGCTCCCTTGACAAACTAAATTGTGTGTAATAACCATTCATTGATTTTCCTTTTTTCCAGGGCTGGGAAGAAGCCAAGCGTCGAGGTGCAAGGTATGAGAGGGAGTTCTGCTGGGATAATTTTCTCTCTGCCAATACACTTCAGGTGAGAGGAGCCTATTTGCACCCAAATTCACAAAATCTTTTCCAACTCTTATTCAAAACTTATTTTAGACTTTTTAAAGAGTACAGTTTTAGGCATTTGTATTCTATTTTTCAGATGCTCCATAATATGAAGGGTCAGTTTGCAGAGCACCTAATGCATGCTGGGTTTGTAAGCAGCAAAGATCCTAAAGATCCCAAATCCAATGTCAATTCAGGTGGATAACTTTATACTTTTTACTGATGGTGCATTTTATAACAGAGAAAAAGCATTTCATTTATAATTCTGCTTTTCTGCTTTTCTTTTTCAGGCAATGACAAGTTAATCAAAGCAGTGATTGTTGCTGGTCTCTACCCGAAAGTAGCAAAGATTAGACCCTGTCACAGCAAGAAAAGACCGTAAGTGCAGTGATCCCTACACAAAAATGTGGTCCAATGGATTGTAAAATGACTTGAAGCTCCAAAAGTTCATGTTTGTAGAGTTAAAATGTGAGCCTTTCTTTTGATCAGTGCAGTCACAGAAGCACCCTGAGGCAGTTGCACAGAATAGGAACAGTTTAAAAAATTAATAGCTGCAACTTTGAGGGGATTTCAGATAACTGACACTTTTAATTCTTCATCAACATTTGAAGCCACATCCTTTGCCTTCATTTGAATTTTGAAAGTTAAGATTTTTTTTTAATTTAGTGGTAAGAGTTAAGTATTCTAATGATACTTGTGAATGCCCTTGGTTAAAATATTTACCTGGAAAGAGCTTATGAAATATAAATGAGCTTATACAACGTAGTTAGAGTTTTTAATATTGTTTATGCGGAAAGAAGACAGAAAGACATAAAATTGATTCTGTAGACTATGTTTTTTGTGCAGTATGTAATGTATTCAAGAGTAACAATTATTTTGAAATGTATTTGCTAGGTAAAATAGCCAATAAAGCGAATATTAAGACTTCATAAAGAAAAATCTGCATATATTCCACAGAGTTAAAGTGTACACCCATGCAGATGGGAAAGTTTGCATCCACCCAAAGTCTGTGAATGCTGAAGAGACAGAGTTCAACCACCATTGGCTCATTTATCACCTGAAGATGAGGACCAGCAGTGTGAGTATTTTTATGTTTCTGTTTTTGGAGTTCACGGGTCTCGTCCATGTGGAAAAAGTCTCTTAAAGTGTCGCATTGTTATTGGAATCGGTCAGTGAGTAAAGGTTGGCCTCCACACCAGCTTTACACTGAATGAATATTAGATTAAAACAGCCTTTCAAGTCCATTTCAAAGGCTCTTATGCATCAAAGTGTGCAGACACATTGTAAGGGGGTCACAGCAGGCCCCTCCTCTTCCTCTTTTAGCTTTCTTTCCACACATGCACCTGTCTGTGTCCGCTCTGTGCTTCTCTCTAAATGTTTCCTTTCTGCACAAAAACACTCCTTTAATGTCCTGCCTGATGCCTCACTGTGCTTTGTCTCCATCTGTAAATACAGGAAATGTAACTTATTTTTGACAGTATTTATAGATTAACCACACAAGTAGTATTTGGACTAATTAAACACAGCTGATATTTAGATAATGGCTAAAACCATGCATTATTGTATAATATATATTTTGGTGAGATTAGATTCATTTAAAAAGTGAAAGGAAATGTTTGCATATGAATTCACTGAAAGACCCTTTGAAATTAAAATGGCCATTCTGTTTCACTAAACTATGAATCTCATTTAAAAGGGATTTGAGGAAGTCTGATTTTGAATCAAGGTTTTACTAATTGTTTAAGAGTTAACTATAAATTTGTCAAGACTGCTTCATGTACAGATAATACGTCAGACTGGTGAGCGCCACCATCAGGGCAACATGACATTTGTGTTCTCACACGAGTGAAGCCCAAACCCAGCCCATTACAGCAGACGCTAATGGAACACTTAGGCCCAAACCACACTGGAGCTGTCGCCACGTCCCGTCATAATGATGCTGTCTGTGTCTGCCCTCTGGTGGGGTTGTTGATGATGGAAGAAACTTGTTTTTTTACCCATCTTTAGATTTTCCTATATGACTGTACCGAGGTGTCTCCCTTCTCACTCCTGTTTTTTGGAGGTGACATTACAATACAAAAGGATGGAGACCAAGAAACCATTGCTGTTGATGAGTGGATTATTTTTAGATCACCAGCACGCATCGCTCATCTTGTCAAGGTAATTTTACCGTGATCATTCTTCAAATATATGATAAAAGACGATATAAGTAATAATAAGTATAAGATCTATATATTCCAAGAAAGAAACAGGCCTTTTAAAGTTTGACTAACCATGTTTTAGATGGACTCACAATTTAGCTAATCTATGACGGGTGTATTTGTCTCTTTCAGAGTCTAAAGAAAGAGCTGGACTCACTATTGGAGGAGAAAATCCGTAATCCTGCTCCAGTAGACTGGCAAAATCGTCAGTCTAAAGATTGTGCCGTCATCACTGCCATTATAGACCTGATCACGACCCAGGACAATCCCACAGGAGGCACACGGTCTTACAGCAGAGCGGAGGAGTCTGGCCTCAGAGGACAACATCTTTACTTCAATGATGATGATGATGATGATGACGATGACTAGAAGTGATAACACTGTCTTTATGTTTAAGAGCTGAAAATAACAGATCTCAGCTTCTGGCTGGAAATTACACAAACAGTTTTCTAATGTCATGTTTTGGGTGTGGCCAAGGAAGCAATATAAATTATCAGTCTTTTTTTACACACGCCTCAATATTAACAGACAGTGTTTGCTGCGTTTGGCATGGATTGTTTTCCCTTTGTATGCACTGACATTTTATACACACTAAAATATGAGGTGAAACCAACTAAAATAACCAGTGTAAACAATATATTTAATTGTATTATTATGCATACTTGTAAATACTTGTTACATTAATCGATCATCAAAATAATCTCAGACTAAGCAAAACATGAGCACCTGTTTTTCAGAGGTGCTTTGAGAGCAGCACTTCAGGATATGCACTTACCCCCTTGCATTGAAAGTCACTATGAAGGTGTCTTTAAAAGTCCCTCCAGCTTGTACACTTATCACGCATGTGTAGTCCACCCACTAGTGCCATGATGAGAATCTGTAATTCACATTGCCTGCCAATGATCACATGTTTATTAATGATTAACACATACTCAGAAGCCTTCAACCTTCTATCTAAACTGCCTCTGGGTGTATTATGTCCCTATTCCTTACTTGTGTTTTAAGGTTTGTACATAAGATCATCTTGAATTCACCAATGGAAAAACACCAGAGACCACAGGAAATTGTTTTGTTTTTTTTATTGTAGCAGCAGATTATTAAAATATATGGAGTTGACTACAAATCTTGCATATAAATTTGTGTTTAAAAATACATACATGTAGCAATACAGATTCCTATACATATTTACACGCACATAAGTTATTTACACAACATATACACATGGGTTAATTCATGCCAAATATATTTCCCTGAGTGAAACAGTCTCTGGAGTAAGATGTCCAACCTCAGATTCCTTTATGGGATGTCCGAGGAATAATGGCTTTAATCGGTGGAGCTATCACAAAAGTCTGGCCACACCATTCATTTCCCTTTAGCCACCAAAAAGATGAGTCACCTGCAGGACAGTAACTTCAAAAACAGGGCTGGGCTGGCTAATCCTCTGTCGCCACCAGCACAAATTCATTTCATCCGTCTCCAGAAACATCACAAATAAAACACTCCTCGGCCTCATATTAAGGTCCTGATATTGGACAGACTTCCCTGTGTCTTCCTTAACACCTTTTTTTTTTTTTATTATTGTTCCTAACTGTACTAGTGCCAGCAAAAGTTTCTCTACTTGCCCACACATTATAGAGGAGCTGCCAATCCAACCTCTATTGATCTGTTTTGCTAGATTTATGGAATAAAAAACAAAATTGTCTTGTTTTTATGAAGTTGGTTCCTCATTACCACACATCATTCAGCTAAATTCTCGAAAATAAAAATCTTACACATCTTAGACTGCCACTTGTTAAAAGGTGTGGAAGCTGTGACTTTGTTGGTGGGTGTGAAGTTATTTCACTTGCAGATAAATAATGAATTTGGCAAAGCCTGTTGTCAGCTCCTGCCACCCACACAAACAGCTACCCTTAATTAAGGGAAACCTCTGCCCACTTGTTTAGCCTTTGATTTACACCTGTTTATAGAAAATTAGCTTTATTTTTCTTCTAAAACCGCACTCCTTAAGCTTCAGTCCTGGACCTTTGGCCTGGTTAACTTTGTTCCGATACTGTTGTCTTAGTAGATGACTTAAACGGCTGAAGTTGATGGCTGTTTTACATCCTCTTCCTTTCACACATTGGTCTCCAGACCCTGTAAGCGGTCCATCCTCTGCATGTTTCGTTCGATGGTAGCCAGGCATGTGATTGGCTCGGTGCATTCCATGAGGAACCACCCCCTCTCCCCATCACGCAAGCGCTCCCCCTCATACCAGCCTAAACCAAAGAAACATCACATGTGAACATGTGTTTCTCACTCTCGGCTTTTGATGCAAAGAGTCATCTGTTCTTTAACATGAAATATGTTGCTATGATCAAAGTCATGGAAAAGGCTACAGGGTTTGTAGCTTCACATTAGTTCAAACATATACAAGAGTAATGAGGGGCATAAACATCTAGAATGAAAATGTGTGGGGAAACAGAGTATCCTATTTCAATGTTAAGGAGGGATGTGGACTTACCGTCTACTGTCTGTGAGATCAGAACCACGTCTGCCACCTGCAGGGACAGTTCATCAGGCTGCTTAGCTGTGTATGTCCGGATCACCTCCACTTGCATAGCACCTGTAAAAGACATGATATTAAAGATAAGAATGATGTTGGGTGGCATTGACATATCCTTTTATGAGGAGACACTGCAGCTGGAAAAACTCATATTCAAGTTTTTGTTTACAATCAGTTTACTCTCCTAATGTGTATTTTTTAACCTGAAAATAAATCGTCCAATCTACAAATCTATTACTTTCACTTAATGAAGGTGCCAGCCACATGAATATCAAGTCATTGAAAAAACTTGCAATTCATTGATATCTCTATGTGGTTTTTTTTTTTCTTTTCTAGTTTGTCAGTTGTTTCACCTTAAACCAGTTGTCACTAGAGGGCGCACTCTGCTCTGTCTTGTGCTGAGCTCACACACAACTTACTTCTATCAAGGCTCTTCTTGTTGACGCTCTGTCCCAGGGCACTGATCCAGCGAGCACGTTCATTCCTAAACACACACAGATGTTTGTCATTCTGTTAAGATGAATGATGTGCACACTTGATAGTTTTTGCTGACAAAGAGTTTAAGCATGTTTTGTTGATGTATTAAAAAGCACATTGAGGTTGCCGATTGTTAACTGAAACGGTGGACTTTGTTTGCCCCAGTCTGTTCCAGTAATGATTTTATGTCCATTTCAAATAAAGTGGCAATTTTCTACCCTGTCTAAAGCAATATAAAAGCCTTAAGAGCAGGTAAAATTTAATGTAGCCTGGATAATAGACTTTCAAAGGGAATATTCAGGCTTTAGAAATCTAAGAAGTTCTTTGGACAGAATGTATTATTTGGCCTCCACTCCCTCTTTCTGCTGCTGTCAGAGAACACAGGTGCATTTTCAGCACAAAGACTAATTCTCCGGAGAGGACAGACCTGCCTGTTTCTCCTCTGCTCTGTGTATTTGAAGAGAAAGAAGGAGGTGGAGTCACATAGGTCAGATTCCAGGAAGCCTCAGCTCCTGTTTCACCTGCTCTGTCCTCCCCACAGAGAGTGACAGAGAAAGAGAGAGAGCAGATCCATGACCACAGGAAATGAAAATGAAAATGCACCATAGGCAGCACCACAGTGACTCAAAGGTTTGGCACCCTTGTGTCATTAGTGCGAACCCCCTTCTTCAGACCAAATTTGCCCCGTGAGTCACTCTTTTATTAAGTTCTTATTGTTCTGGTGCTATTCACATCAATTAAGATTGGTGTTAGATTTTGGGTCAACATTATTAGTACTGATAGGTTCCATAATATATTCTTTAAAAAACATTTCTATAAAGCGTAACCCTGCCTGTAATTTAATTTTCTAATGGATAAATAAAACTATCTAGATTTTGGTTTATTTAATTGAAAACATGTGTATGTGTATGTGTGTGTGTGTGTGTGTGTGTGTGTGTGTGTTTAAATGTTAGTGAGTGCAGCAGCATTCACTGAATGACGGTATATAAATGTGTATATAAGCCTTTTCCATACACTGACAGAATGACTTGAGAAGCGTCCATGTGAAGCAGTGAGATGTGTTCTGTGTGGTTAATGTGTATCTAACATATGCAGTGATCCATGGGAAGAACAGCTGTGTGCTGAAGCTGCAGACAGCTGCAGTCATATGTGTGTGTCCACACACACAGCCTCTCTCAGGCAGCAGCAGCAGCAGCAGCATGTGTATGTACAGTACTACAGTCGTCCTTGTGACTGTCAAACAGCTGAAGCATCTCTGTCAGAGCTGGAGCTCACAGATGAACAAGAACACACCCAAAGAACCACAAGTGTTAGGAAGACACTTAATGGTTATCAGTGGAATGTCAGGCACATACCGCACAGAGTTCAGATCAAGTCAAACTGGGCTCATCCCCGTCCCACTGGACATACGGCTGTGGAGCACTTGGAAAGTGGAAACAGTCATTTTGAAATTGCAGTCATTTGATCTAACATGTATATGTGGTCGACTTCTATAGCTGCCCAAGGACAGACAGATGGAGGTGCAACTTCACACAGCCTCTGACCCCTACCAAATGTACACGTGAAATGGAAATAAATCGGTCCAGTGTCGGGCCCAAAGACAAATGACCTCATACACACCTTTAGCTGACCTTTGAACTTCCAACCTTCAGTTTAATGGCTAACACACCTTTGTTTTATAAGTCAACTTTTTATAGATGCCTTGCTGCCAGATCAAATTGGCAGTAATTATTTTTGAGCTCCAACGCCCGAACTGCAGTTTACGCAGTTCTTGAACTGAACTGAAAGTAATGATACTTTCAGTTCATTACATCTTTTAGCAGTATTTTACACAGTGTCACATCCTGTTTTTAAACAGTGCTTTATAGAATGGGCAGCAGGTGCTCGTCCACTTCTTCATCACATGTCCTTTATTATGTTAAATCTCCTTTGGCATTGGAGCATTTTTTTCAAAAGAACAAGAATGTCAAGCATCATAAATCCCTGCTCTGGTTTCTTATTTCAGGTCTGAGTAGTGCAGGGGCCTTGTTGTGCTGTGAAACCTCTTCCACTAGGAAAGATAAAGCGTGTTGACAGTGTATTTTTGACCAGGCTTCCTCTGCCAACCCCAAATCACCACCAGGCCACTGTTCTTATGTCTCATCTCTCACTACTCCTGCCTTCCTGCTCTCCTCTATCACTTTGTTTACTCAAGCCAAAACCACTCCCATGTTTTTCTTATGCACTTTACACTTCCAGACAATATCCCTCGTGCTTTAACATCCAGACGTTTTCCATCAATAACACTTATATTCTAGTGAAAGTACAGACAGAGAAAAGACCAAAATAATCACCTAACCAAATCCAGACACTCGTATGAAGCCGAGGCGAGTACATATTCACTGTTATGTAACTCGTGCAGACTGTTTGCAGTGAACTTCTGTGGCCACTCTGTTCCACTAATAGAGAAGCCCTATTCAGTGATGGTCCGACATGGTCATACTAAACAAAGGATGAGGAAAGGAAGAGGACATGGATTTACAATGGAGAAGAGTCAAAGGCAGAGACAGTGTCTGAGAGGCAACACACACATGTCTTTGTGCAATCTCGGCTCCAGCTGCCTGTTCGGATTCTTGAACAATGTCATCATCACAACTACAAATCCCTTTTAACTGGAACTATGCACATACAGGGAAAGCCAACTTATGGTGTATAGTGAAAGCTTTTTCCATTTGATATCAACTTAACATTCTTTTCAGTGTTTAGTTCTTTGACATACCTAACACAGTGGTGGGCAGATTATTAAAATGTAAGTAATATTTTAAATATGAATATGACAAAAAATATAATAAATAATAAATAAAAATAGTATTAA
>KN507936.1:4063-14943 GCA_000787155.1 Scartelaos histophorus | reverse complement strand
TAGTAGTAGTAGTAGTAGTAGGGATGTCTTTAGTTGCTGAGTCGATGCCAGAGCACCAACTAACAGACTCCAGATTTGGGCCAAAGTCCAGTTGCACTTTTCAGATACTATACTGTGGACTTCTGCGGGTCAGAGTTATAAAGTTTAGAACATTTAGTCCCATCCTCGGTCACCATGGAAACTGACCTTGGCTAAGTGAGCTTCTGTTGTAGCAGTAAACCTCAGTGTTAACCTGAGCTCCCTGTACTAACCCTGCTCTGCTCCACAGACCCCGGGGCTTTCTGCTGATCCCTCTCTTCAGGTGTTGCCAGGCTATTTCATTTCTGTGCAGGACTGGCGCAGTGCCCGACCAGTGACTCCAAAATTTTAATAAAATGAGTTTCTAGTGAAAGGTTAGCTGGAAAGAGAAAGGGCATCACTTGAGAAATAACACAACAACTAATTGCTTTTCATTTCCTATTTACAGTCAAGGCCTTAAAACAATTTGAGCAGAGTAATAAGTAAGGCTGCGAAACTTCCATCATTAGCGTATGTTATAGCACAATTATACTCAGCTTTACGGTTAAATGAGAGCAATTTGAAATAAATGAACAAAATGGATGATTAAAATACATTTGCATAATAGTTACTACAAGAAGTGGTGTTCTTGTTTGCAATGTGTTTCAGTTTAAAATCATCAGTCTGTTTTTATGGATTTAAAAATTTAATTGAAGTAAACTCACACTTACTTATATATATGTGTGTGTGCGTGTGTGTGTGTATGTGTGTGTGTGTGTGTATATATGTGTGTGTGCGTGTGTGTGTGTATGTGTGTGCGTGTATGTGTGTGTGTGTGCATGCGTGTGTGTGTATATGTGTGTGCGTGTGTGTGCGTGCGTGTGTATATGTGTGTGTATATGTGTGTGTGTGTGTGTATGTGTGTGCGTGTGTATATGTATGTGTGTGTGTGGGTATGTATATATGTGTGTGGGTATATGTATATGTGTGTGTGTGTGTGTGTGTGTATATGTATGTGTGTGTGTGTGTATATGTATGTGTGTGTGTGTGTATATGTATGTGTGTGTGTGTGTATATGTATGTGTGTGTGTGTGTATATGTATGTGTGTGTGTGTGTATATGTATGTGTGTGTGTGTGTATATGTATGTGTGTGTGTGTGTATATGTATGTGTGTGTGTGTGTATATGTATGTGTGTGTGTGTGTATATGTATGTGTGTGTGTGTGTATATGTATGTGTGTGTGTGTGTATATGTATGTGTGTGTGTGTGTGTGTATATGCGTGTGTGTGTGTGTGTGTTCCAAACTGGAGACTTCAGAGCATTACTTCATTACTTCATTACTTCATTACTTCGTTACTTCATTACTTCGTTACTTGTTCTGTCTCTGAAAACTTTATATCCACAGTAACGAGCCAGTGCGCGTCACCTTTTGACTTTGCAAACCCGGCTGAGCGAGGCAGTTAGGCGGCTTCTATAGAGATGTACAACTGCACACAGCCTCTGCTTGTTCCCTCAGGGCATGATATAAAACTCTGTTGCATTTTGATTTTTATTTTTTCAAATCCACCTGCTTGTTGCCTCTGGGCAGGTGATGAGATGTTTGTGTCCAGTCGGCTCTTTTGAACAGTTCCTTAACATGTAAGGTTGGAACTGGGGCTTTGGGTCTTTTTTAAAGAACTGAATCTTTTTCTTTCTAATTTGTATGTATCTTTACCCTAATTAACTCTAAACCAACATAAGAATCGGCACAGAAGCAGAGCAGGCACTATGAGTGGGAAAAAACAAACATATTTGGCATCATAATAATTGTCAGTTTTTTAATTGAATGATTATAGTACTGAAACATTTTATGTAGGCAAAATGGGCGAAGAAACACACACCAAAGAAACAAAGCAACACCAGCTTAAGCTCTACAGCACCTGGTATTTCCATTTGTCTCCCATCAGGCCCAGCTCTGCAAGAATAGCCTAATATCCTTTTGCTAAAATATATTTAATAGTTGATGTTCTGAGAACAATTGCAGCTGACTGGAGCACAATGGTCTGTGTTTTGCTATAACCTTTAATTTGTGCACAACATGCCAACACAATGAGATCTCTTTTATAGTCCATGGTCACAAATGATTTTTTTCATTCGGAGAATCTAGCTGAAGAAGGTCCATTGGCCAATTTACAAGTGCAGTGGGTTTTGAGCATTGATACATGGAGGACAGGGCTATAAAGGGCTTCATGATCAGGGCCAAATCGTTTAATTCACTCCAGCTCTACTAATGATAATCCTCTTCATAGTAACATTTTAGGTAATGGACACGACTGCTGGCTTCAAATCCTGGATGATCACATGAAAAGGGGGAACAGATCCGGTTACCTGTGTAATGCGCTGTCATATTTTCTGGTGTAGGGTCCAGCCTGCTTTTCTCCATGTTACTGATTTGCAGGAAAAGTCCCATAGTAGAGCATTAAATGTATCTTGCATTTGTTGAATTAGAGGTTTTTGTTTTTTCGCTCAAAAATATCTTGAGAAATATGTTTTTTTTTACTGCCAATGGGGACACAATGGGGCTTTTCTTATAATTTGAGCATATGCCGACCAAGCCTTGAGCTACGTGCACATCTGCAGTTCATGTTAGACGTACCAGGAGGTTGTATTGACCTTTTCCATTGCCTCCACCATATACTTTCATGTGATTGTTGACATTTGAATTCTATGGGTACAAACGTGTTCATCTTGTGGACTGATGTTTGAGCAGACTGATGAGACGCACTGACGTATCACACTGAGAGGTTAAACAGGCTTCCTCAGGCTCCTCCAGCTCCTCTGCAGGGCCCCTGGCTGTCTCCATGACACTGCCAACGCTCATTATGTAGGAAGAGAAGCAAACTGACATCCTATGGTACGAAATAACGAAATATCATCTGTTTAAAAAGATACTGGATTGATCGATGTAATGTGATATTTATGATGTGTTCTTACGTGTGGTGGAGTTAATTTGACACACAAATCTGAATATTTAGGTCCTTCTCTCAAACACTGTTCCACCTTGTGATGTCATGTGATAATACACAAAGCACTTCACTAATTCTTCACTAAACCTTCATTAGATTTATTTGGATCATTTCAGCCCTGGATCTGACCATCTCTGCTCAACAAAAGGTAAAATGTAGCTGTTAACTTGAAAACTACTGGCAGGACATGAGATGGTGGAGCAGAGCATTTTGAGTTTTGGAGATGTAGACAGACTAAAGATAAGGATTATGCAAACTGGGTGAAACAAAACACAACTCCAGGTATGTTTTTAGGAGGTGACAATATTATATGATGACTTAAAGCTCACAAGAGTCGATTTTAGTCAGTAAGGTTAAGGTGCACTTTACTGTCCCCATAGCAAAATTGGCATTTGACTTCAATGCTACTGGGAGAACCTGTTGGGAGCAGTGGGCGCCAGGACCCATCTCCAGATCTTGAGCTAAACTTGGTCAGGGCTAACTTAGCTGTTACACAACTGGATGTGTTAACAAAACCCACCCAGACATGCAGGTACAGGCAAACTTTGCAAAGACAAACCTTCTTTGTTGTGAAATCTCAAGCGCTCAATTGGTTTTATATTGAAAAACACACCTTCATTGCCTTTATTAAATGATGGCAGCGCAACACTGCACCAATGCGTGTTGGCATGAAATTAAAATGGACAATTTGACACAAACTGATGAGTGAAATCAGCATTGACAGTAATGAACACTTGACATGACTTACACTACAAGGTGAAAACGATTAATATTTTCTTTTGCCTGTTATTCAGACTACAGATTGCAGTTCAGTCTCTTTGTATATCTGTGTTTGAGGGCAGTGCTTTATCTTCACCTCATTTAGACTGATCTCCATGCCAGTTGAAGTCTGTGAACCCCTTTGAGATCCTCATATTTATCTATCTGTGCTTCCTTGCTGCTCCTGTGACTCCATTCATGTGTACCTTTTTTATGTTTTTTTTTTTTTATATATCTTCACCGCTGACTGAGCATTCTGACTGCCACCCTTATTCATTCAAGACTAAATGAACTGCTCCAGTGTCAGCCCACTCCATTTGAATTGTGTAGTGGTAATGACAGCGTATTAGCAGATGCTGAGGAGAAGGGAGAGGATTGTGTTCTAAAGAGGTCTGTTTTATGAATGTTAACACGGTGATGGCCATCACCATGGCTCTCTTTCAAGTGTGAATAATACATGTCCAAAGAAAGAGTGGGAGAAATAGCAGAGGGCCAGACAGGTGCATCCAGGTGAAGAGTGCAAAGGAAATAAGGTGCCATTACGTTTGTCATGAGCAATATGCCACTTCAGGTCACAGCCAGGAGGGTTCATGCTTATTCTGATTTGTATGTGGCTGATATAGACGAATATTCAATTAGCTATTTAAAAAGACCCAAGAATAGACAGTGACTCTGAAGTGAAATAGGGTATAGAATATAGTGGTCATAAAGGTGGCTCAGGTTCACCCTTCCATAATAGTAAGTCTTTGAACAGTCATCAAGGTTTTTCTAAACCATATACTCACTGGCTGGATAACTGCATTAACTATGATTCTATATGAGTGCTGCTGCTTCTTTGCATCTGTCCAGTCCCTTTTCTACATTTCAGAAGTGAGGAAATCATAAAGAATGATCTTGGCCAGAATATGTACTTATCCATTGGTTTTAGCTTCCTATTTATTCACTATTTTCAGACAAATGATTTCTTTCTGATTTGAAGGATTTTGCAAGTTAAAACAGTTAAAACATTTGACTTTCCCAGTTAAAACATTTGACTTTGAGGACCATTGCCAGTCCAAATCTGTTTAATCTAATCTTCATACTATATGTGAAACCCAAAAAGTGGGCAGCATTTTGAGAACATTTCAGTCCAAAGATATACAATTTTTGAATTGTTTATTGTTGAGAATGATGCTCCTTTTTCACTCTGAAAAGTGTTTGTTGTTGACTGCCTTTCAAGCTAAACTCTCTAGATCCATAAAAGCTCTCCCATCTTGATTTCGATTTGAGTCTCTTGGTGGAGGACAAACTGAACAAAATATTTTCAGAGCATTAATAAAAGATTAGACAGAGGGTCATATTAGAACTGCACAGTTCTGTGAGTGGCCCCAGAGCCTGATGCTGGATACGTGAGCTCTGATACTGTCGGAGACTCTATCAGTGCTGTACTTCCATACTTTATAATCATTCATAGACTAAAGCCTGCACCCTCCCTGCTCCCTCTTTTTATTATGCATGGCTGCTTGGACCCATTAAGTCAAATGAAGCTCTGTATTGCAATCACTCCCGTTCTCAATTACACAATAAGCAAGTGCACAAATCAAATCCTTCATTGTGTATGGGCCAAAATGTACATTATCTGATTGTGTATTATAGCTTTATATTCGTGGAGTAAAGATAGTGCAGAGAAAAGCGGTTGGCTATTAATTTTAATTGAGTTGTTATATCTCTGCACAGTCTCAGAATATTTAAATGTATATGTAATGGATGACAAATTTCCTATTATGTAAAAGAACAGTTTATTCTTTTCTTTTGATTGAATGAGTGTAATAAAAGAGATATAGTACTGAGGAACTGTGATGAGAAATTGAAAATGGATGGGTTAATGGTCCAGAATGTTAATGGTTTTTGCAAAAAGAAATAGTTGAATATAAAAGAGCAGCAGATACTTGCTGGGCCAGTTTTCTCAGTGAGGTGCTCCACTTTCTTTTGGGATGGACAGCAAAGTAATGTCATGGGGATGTGGGAGAGTTTTTACACCAGATGCCCTTCCTGTTGTAACCATCCACGTTATTATGGTAAGAGTGGATCAATTTTTGTCTATTTTCTGATGCATTTTCTATGAACAGCTCCAGTGCAATGAGATGCATGTGTCTTAGGTAAAGCCGCTGGCTGCAAGAAAAACACATTATTATATCTTTTGTGGTGAGCAACTACAGACATATAATTTTTAATGCTGCATAGATGCTATAGAAGGAAGAAGTGAGTGTGGCGTCTCCCATATGTGTTCATCTCCAGTCAAATGAATCATTATCAGAGTCACGTTTTATTAGGAATACTTTTTATAGACAAAATAGCGAAATAACAATGAGAGGATCATGTAGAGCGTGTTAATATGAAAACCAAAATGGCAAGGTTCACTGCAGTTACAAAGAGAAGGCGTGACAGTTTTTCAATGTAAAGTCAATTGGAGCCAATTGAATTGGAGTCGACAGAGCCAAACCCACCCCCATACTCACTTCCTATTTGTAAGCAGTGTTTAGGAGGTTAGATCTGTCCGTTTATATTTGTATACACTGATATATGACTGATGCGTGTAACGTAGGTTGATCGTGAGCGGGTTGGAGTTCAGTAAAAAGGTAAAAAAAACCAGACAAAGGCAGGAAACTGTGGTCCAAAATTTTACTTTTTTTCCTTTTTCAATAATTTACAAAAAAAAGTGCACGTGCAAAAGTGCAGGTGCAAAATTTTACAAAAAAAAGTGCACGTGCAAAAGTGCAAGGTGCAAAATGGAGGGGAGCAGTTGTGTCCTCGTCAGCAGCAGAACCCCAAATGATTCTGCAGACGCCTTTTATGTGGTCTGCTTCATTGGATCAGACTATCTTAGCTAGTACAGGTATGCTTTAAATTAACATTAGCTAAAACCACTCCTCTCATCCTCCATAAAACAAACCCAACACTAAATACCAATAAAACCCCAACTATACACATCAAAACCCTAAAACCATATAGCAATTAAACTTTAAAAACCCACAAACCAATAAAACCCCTCTGCCTCTTCCCCTGTACAATATCTACAAGTTGGTCCCGGAACCTTAAAAGAGGGAGCTTGTGCCCAGGGGGACTCTTTTAGCACCTGGACAGAAGAACAGAAGGAAGTAAGTTTAAAAACACCACATAACTCTCTAAAACACAATAAAATACACTACACACACACACTTGAAACATTTTAAAACAGATATATTGCATCATCTCTATTGCACTATTTAATTAAAATAAATAATTGGTATTTTGTCTCTTTTCCCTCCTGGGCCCAGCAGCTAAAGTGCTACTGTGCTAGCATTAAAAATGGACAATAAATATATTTTATAAACCAATTCTGTGCAATGTATTTTTTGTAATGTGCAAATATGTTTCAAAGTGCTGTGTGCGATCAAAAAAGTGCTTTTTAAAGTGTCTTAGTGAAGGAAGGTGCTACTTATGGTAACAAACCAGCCTGTTTGTTACAATGTGCAAACTGTAGTTGTCTGACCTCCGTAATAGTTTACACCTGCTTCTCAAAAGTGCCCAGTTTCACACAGATGTACCAAGAAATCTGCATTTTCTCTGCCTAAAATTTTGCTCAAGCTTCGTTTATGAGCTAAATTCATGCTAAAGTTGTTTATGAGACACACGCACACATCTCAGCTGCTTTTTGCTCACTGTAGCACACACTATCCATGGAGTCATTGTTGCTCTTATGTTGCTCTAAACAGTGTCCTTCAGACTTTCACCAGGTCACTTTTCCTATCGCTCTACTGCTGCCGTACGCACCCTATCCAACAAAAGACACTTCTCTAGTATTGAACCAACAACCTCACCGCTGAGAGACAGAGCTGCATCTGATTTTGATCACAGTAAAGGTAAGTGAGCGGGACACTTGAACATGTGAGAGGTGAAAGAGACGGCGAGACTAAACGAGTGTAAATGCTCCTTTATTAGAGAGTGAAGTGCTCTGTCAGCACTTTGGGGAGCGCTGAGCTGTGGAGGCGCTGGGCTGCTGGACTCTGGAGGTGTGAGCAGGCTGGATCCAGAGGGAGAAAGAAGACTACCCACATTTATTCTGTTCTCCCTAAAGACTGGGCCCTGCCAGCTACAATTACTCTGGCCTTTTGTTTTCCACTGAGTGTGTGAGGGAGTAAGCACTTCTGTAGTTCTGCTAGAGCGCTCACATGTCTGTCTTTTCAGGGCTGCTACTAACTGGAATTGTCTTTTATATGATTTACATTCTTAAACAATGTTGGGTGATTTTTTTTTTTTTGACACAGTGGTTTCTGTTTTAGATTATAGTTAAATTTGCTTACATGCAACACTGTATATTGTTGAAAAAATGGAACGTGGAGGCTCTGCAGATGCTAAAAACACTAATACTTAAAGGCCCTATATTATATTAAGCAAAATTGACTCGTGTGAGATTTAAGACCTGTTGTCATAATTCTTTCCTTTCTAAAAAAAAACCTGGAATTGTGTTTTGTTTCATTCATACATGTTTAACCCTGCATTACAAGACTATCTGCATCTCCAAAGCTCAAAAGGCTCTGTCTAAAAAGGTAGTAAAAAAGTGTAAAAACACAGTGGAGCACTTCCTGTATTAACATTACAAGATTGCATAAGGTTGAGAGAAGAGCTAAGCCTAAATATGCAGGGTTTGTGTATTAAACATGTGTGAATGGAACAAAACTCAACTCCATTTATGTATTTGATGAGGAAACAACATTATTATACAAATCTGAAAATATTATTATTGTACGGGTCCTTTAATGAAGCAAACATAATGAATAGCCTAAAACAAGCTGGCACTAATAGCACTATTTCCCGAGCATGAGTCAGTCACATCTTTATTGCAAACTTTAAATTGTTCTATAACATTTGCCCTGCCTTAATGGTGGTCCATCACTTTTCCTACTAAAGGTCTATTTCTTGTTACAAAAATCTCAAACCACTTCCAAGCGATTATTGTGCATAAAGCCTGACAGGGCCTCCTAGCAAATACAGTCGTAGTCTTGATGATGTTGTGAAAGTGCTGCTAGCACATGTAGCAGCGTAACGCTTTAAGCTACTGAATGAAAACTGTGTCTCAGGTGAAAACATGATGCATGGGTCTTGGAGTTAGCATCCCGCGGCTACATGCTACACACTCACACTATAAAAGACAAGGCGATGGACGGCAGCCTCACACATCCTCTGGCTCAAACCAGGAGACAAATGTGTGTGTTTGTATTTCTCTGTCACCTGTTTCCCTCAGAGCTTCACCCATGGATTGAGTATAGTATAAAAAAAAAAGTATAGTATTGTATTGAGTATATAAAAAAAGAAGAAACAGGACAATGAAATAGAAAATTTAAAAGCCATTACTTCTGTAGCAATTGGAGAAGATTTGACTAAATGGGCGTTTGTGATTGTGCCTCAATGGGAAATTAAAATGAAATAAAAATCTGTCTTTTTTCATGATAAAGAGAAAGGCAAGTAAGCTGTGTGATTGTAAAGAAATAGTGCAGCAGAAACATGTTCACTTAATAATGCATATCTCACAAATGTGAGGATTTCCATAAAACCTCTTTTCCCGGTGGCCTACTTTGACCTGATGTTGTTTACTAGCAGCATCAAAAGCCTGTGTGGACGCCCTGGGACAGCCAGGTCCATGAGCCAAAGAGGAGCTGCTGCTCACAGATGGCCCTAAAGACAGAGCTGTATGTCACAGGTGCAGGGGCGGGTCAGGCTGCAGGCAGCAGGTGTGCTCACCTCAGGGACTGTACAATAACATCCAGTCCAAACCTTTGTTGTTGTTTAATGTGGTCTCAGGCACAGGTCAGGGCTTTGGACAAGTCTGGGCCGTCATTATACTCTTACACCTCTTTGTCTTTAAAGTTATCCCAACAATGTTTGGTAATGACTTACGAAATCAACTAAATATATGTTTACAGCATTTACATCTATTACAAGGTTGACTGCTGCAGGTGATTTTAAATAATTTAGAATGCATTACAGTTTAGGCTATAGTATAAACTAATCTGATCCAGCCCTACAGTGGTGCAATACACAGTGGAGTGGAAATGCTCTGTATTATATATATATGTGTAAAGAGGCCTTAGTCTTATTCCAGTAAATGGGGTTAATCAGATGTTTAACAGTGACCCTCTTGGTCAGCAGGGGCCGACACTTAAAGTAACACAACCACACAGCGGCTGTTTATGTTCACTGATGAACTTTAACCACTCTCATGGAGAAATACATTATTACTAAGTCTCTATGACAATGAAGCGGCTCACACAGATACGCACAACAGTCCATAAAGAAATTAGAATGTGTGAAGTAAAAGCAGGTTGGGGATTGTTGCAACCCAGACCAAATAGGGAATACAGTTACTAGTGTACTATAGTGTACTATACTACTATACTACAGTCTACTAGCATAGGCACAGACCTTATTATGGTTGTAGAAGTGGTCCAGTTTTTACTATCAAGTAAAATCCAAGACTGCAATTCCAACTAGTTGCTCTATTTATTCGCAAATTTTGATTTTTTCTCTCCAATAAAGAGTTGCTAAGTCATTTTCACATAATAGTCTATCACATTCTCTTCTTCAAATGTTCTCTTTCTCAACAAAATCACAAAGCTTTCAAATATAATATCAGTTGGGTGTCAGTTTGCATTGAATCTATTTATGCATTGTTAAATGTATAAAAGGATTACTGGAATTAAAGCAGGCACTTTCTGATCATGGGATCACTGCTTGGTGCGTTCTGATTTTGATCACTAGGTTTGCTGTGGCATTCTGGGAAATCACTGTCACTACTCTGAAATTAAGTGGCAGAAGCCTAAGTCTAGAGGGAAGGTGGGTCAGCTTTTACAAATACTTTCATTCATGTATATTTCAAGGCAGATTTCTTTATCTAGGGATCTGCAAACACAATACAAATAACACTGTTACATACATGTGTATGTGTTTGCCATGATTCATAGGTCTGTGTTGAACAGATGCTTGTCTCTGAGGTCTGCTCTGTGAGTGACCACTATCATTTGTAAAGTTCTCCAGTATACAAATAACTAAAAGCACCATCCTAATTCTTCTTGCACCATCTGTGGTTTAGATTTAATCTA
>JACN01015748.1:0-10608 GCA_000787155.1 Scartelaos histophorus | reverse complement strand
GGGATATTAATCTAAGTTTTGAGTAATCTGCACATGAAATTGATATTTGAAAACATCAAAACATGATATTTGAAAAATTTGACACGCTCGGACAATATTTGTTTGAATATTCCATGTTAATCCATTGGTGAGGTATTAAGAAAGGGGCAGTAACTCCCGAGCTACAGGTCGGAGACCCCTTGTGTATCTGAACCAGTGATACACAAAAGCGTATTTTGAACTGTCAACCTTGCACAAAAAGGCCTGACATAATTATACAAATGGCACAGACAAACCACAGGTAACTCATTCAAGCCTCATGTCCATGGAGATAGAAAAGTAAATGCCATATTGCAGGACATTAGGCATATCAATAATGTGTCCACAGAGACAAGCAGAATGCAGAAAAATGGCATATTTTAAAAAAAAAATGAAATCAATACACTTGATTTGAAGAGCATGGTGGCGTAACACTGAGGATCACATATCTAAAGTAACAGAAGGTAGGTGGCTGTATCGGTGACAGTGGAGAGGACGAGGAGGGAGAGCTCAGAGCTGATGTGGCTCTTCTCCTGTCAGTGGCTTTAGAGATACGACCCCCCCTCTCACCCTACCTCCCTTTCCCCCTCTCCCCTCCCACATGACAGCACTCTGATTTAGAGCCCTGGAAAAATGGGAAGTGAATATTTTATTGAAAGCCCTCCGCTGTACGCTGTTGGCTAATGTAGTGACTGGAAGCTGAGTTCAACTTTTAATACGCCATAGATTTTCAATTCAACTTCAAACTGAACTGAGGGGAGCACGGCCGAGGAGCTACAAGAGTCTATTCATATTTTTAACATCTGACCAGGGATGTACTTTAAGTCACCAGCCCAATGTATTTCAAAGGACAAAAACTGTGATTCAACATCATCTCAACTACAAGTCCAGTCAATGTTTAGGCTCTTGAATGCACTGAATTAGTTCTTCAGGTTTATATGATCATCTATTTTTTCACTCGAGGTATATAATAACACCACCTGTAGATCACTCGCACTGGACAGAGAGAACATACTCTCAAATAGGGTCGTCAAAGCCTGAACTCGTCCAATCTCAGAAGCTAAAATAGACCAGGCCTTGTACTTGTGTGGGAGACTTCTGGAAATGTCTCTACTCAGAAACTGTTGTTGTTAGGCAAGACACTTCACCCACATTGCCTAATATGTGATGTGTGAGCTTAAGTATTATACAGACTCTCAAGCTTGGTCAAACATGCAATCAGATAGTTTTTTTTTTGTTTTGTTTTGTTTTATTTTTAGTGACACATGTGAAGCATGTGATGATCACCTATGAAGAACAAAAAAAAGTAATTTTAGTAATTAAGTTAAATGCTTTTCTCATTGTTTCTGCAGAGATCCACTATGTTTTTCAGTCCTTTGTGATATTTTATCCCTTTATTTTTTTCCCAACAGACCCTCCGTCCTGATTGGCTAATCCACCTGTCACTCAGGCCCATTTGAAGAGGTGGAGATTCACCAATGACCAGGCTCACATTTTTTTTAAAGTACTGAAGCAGTGTTTATTCAGGCAAGGTCGGAGAGGCTGGTGGAGCAGATTGGCAGCCTCACTTCTGTCAGGTCAGTTTGCCCCAGGGCAGCTCTGGCAGCAATAGTAATTTGAGTGTGTTGAAAGGCACTATAAATATAATTATTCATGATTAAATATTAATATTATGCAACATGGTGAAAAAGACTGCACTTCCTGCTTATTTGCTTGTGTTTTGATCTGATCTTAATTCATCATGAATGTTAACTCTGTGCGCTTTCAGAGTAACACCCAGCGTGAAATACAACTAGATTTCCTGTTACCGATCTTTAAGAGCATTTTTCTTCATTCATTTAAACCAGAAACATGATCTCCTTCAAGGTATATTTTTCTGACACCTTTAACACGCACAGACCCGTGGGCCGGTGTTTCCTATCTGAGCTCCCAGCAGCCACCTACCTACACTATAGTAAAAAGCCTCCCACATCGTGTCAGCCATAAATTCTGCCCTGTGTGAATGATGCTTTGGGTCGCTATGGGAACCTAATATAATAGACACCCCTCCCTCCTCCTCCCGCTGTGGGCCGCTCTTTCTCTCCTCGTGCCTCTCTCTCTCTCTCCCCTCGTGCGCGCTTAGGTCCCTCTCCCCGCTCCATCCACGGCACAGCGATCCAACCTACTTTGCGCATGTACGGCCAGTCACAGCGAGCATTGCTTCGACTCCAAGATGGCGATAACACGGCTGGCTTGCCTCCTGACTCTCCTCTCAACTCACTGTAAGTACAAATAAAATCCCCACAGCCGCCTGACAAGCTCGCTGTTCCGTTTTGTGAAAAGAGAAACGAATTGTGTGCACTTCTGCGCTGCTTTGAGCGGCGTTTGAGCGCATTTGGGAAGGACTCTGCATCTGAAGTCGGGCTCGCAAAGTAACGGTGAACTCAAAAGTGGACTGCAATAAAATCCCTGGACCATTAACGTAGATTTTTTGGACACAACGGAGTAGGCTACGCTTTGGCAAAGTTGATAAAGCGCCACATTTCTTTGCTTTCATCGCAAAATGGCAGCGCTTTTGTCTACATGTGATAAACTTTTCTTGCAAATCAAAGCCGGTTTGTTTTTCACTATTTTGTTGTTGTTAAAATGTGATTAAACGTGACTTGTGGTTGAACGCGAGTTACAATCCACGCGTAAAACCGAGCGCACTCCGCGTAGTTTCGTTACCGCGTTCTGTCCTCGCCTCGCTTCGTAAAAGTTCCCACCTCATCCCCAACTTTTGCACTACTTAGCGCGTACTTGGGTGAATTAAAAATGAACAAGACCGCCCCACTTTGCGCGTCGTACACTTAACTATTTAACGCGTAACGGCGGTGATGTTGTTGGCGACGGCGCATGTTGGACGTAGTGATGCGAGATAACGGTTTTCCCGCAGTAGCTGAATAGGTCCACATTCATTGGACTGTCTGCGGGAGGAGTCAAGCCATGCACTGTCCTCTTCCCTCAAGCCTACCCCCTCCTATTAGCGGCTCCTTCTCCCCCCCTTCACTGTAGGGACTCTTTCAAACTGCACCGGGGCAAAGCTGGCAAACAAAACAGCAGTCAGATAATCGATTATTCGGTCACTAACCCGGTTAAAACCTCGTCTTTCATTTAATGTCATTTAAAGGCAAAGCGCGCACACCTGTAAGAATGCGGGCACGATCGATTCCAAATGATCGATGCGTAATTTAAACGAAAAAGTCTAATAACTAGTTGAAAACGTTACTGTATGTTAAGATTTTAGGATTAACACTTGTTGCTGTGCTGCAGAGCTGTTTAAGCATTCCCTGTTCCCCATAGAGCCCCTTTCTGTGGTTCAGCGGTCATAAATTAGACCCTATAGGGAGCAATAAAATGACTAGAAAACACTTAAAGCGAATGAGAAAGTGATTTAATGTAGATTTACATTTCAAAACGCTTGAATTCAGCAGAGAGAGAGAAAAAAACTTTTGTGGAGGAGCATCATCCCACTTCTTTTGTCCAAGGTGATACGATATTTGGCAGTAAAACCTTATTACCTTGCATGTATTCCCTAACAAGATTTATTATTACTACAAAACACAAAAACAAATCCACAGATCTGATTTAGCTTAGTGGCGTCACCGCTTGTGTCCATGGAGATGAATTTGAACGATGAATTTAATAATGTGATGGCGGAAACGAGCAGATGATGCCAGAAAAGTTACATAATTCCCCTTTAATCTCTCATTGTATGGTAAACGCTAATTACCGCTTTGAAATGATCCCTCCTATTAATTTCAGCGTTTCATACCTCTGTTCCCGGTATCCTAGAGGACATTTGCAACTTAGCATTCATTCTCTGCTTCTGCATGAATAACTACTGTATTATTAATTCCAGCGTGAGAGCGTGGCATGAAAATGTGCTTCATGTTTTCCTCGGTGGACACAAATGAAGCTAGGTGAGAGAGGACAGATTCTGATCAAAGAATCCCACAGACATGAGCAAGTCCTGTGATCTGCCATGTGTGTGAATGGGCCTTTCCGCTCGGATTTAATTAGCAACTGCACTGGGGCTTGTTTGATATCTGCTACTGTATTCTCCACGCTGTGTCTCGTCTTGACATACCTTGAGGCGATGTTCAAGGTTGTGCCATTTTGGGCTAATTTTATTGTATTTTTTG
The DNA here is from genome assembly GCA_000787155.1 of Scartelaos histophorus. Classification (NCBI taxonomy): domain Eukaryota; kingdom Metazoa; phylum Chordata; class Actinopteri; order Gobiiformes; family Gobiidae; genus Scartelaos; species Scartelaos histophorus. The sequence continues at coordinate 6,427 of JACN01015748.1, read as the reverse complement.
TGACATTTACAGTTGTTATTAGCTTTGCGATATGTGTTTGAAAAAGTAGGATTCTGTTCAGACATTGTAAATTTGCGAAAAGATTGAAATATGAACTGATACAAGAGTCCTATGTGTTTCAGAACATGTTTTATAAAGATTTAAACTATAGGTACAAGATTTTACTATTAAAAAACTGACTATTTTGTTCAATTTGATAATTTTGCCAACTCAAATAGTGATTTTGATTCAATTTTGATCTATTCATTTGTGTAATCATTTTGAAAAAGACAGTCCCCACAAGTGATTAACAATTTCCAACTAATTATTACACGTTTTAATATAAAAAAAGTCCCCAAAAGCTGATTCGTCCATTCATTGAGAAGCCCTGTTATGCTGATATCTTTTGGTTATATTTCTCTCTTTTAATGATGTTTCCTTTAAGCTAGTGTGTGATGGGGCGTGGGAGCTGCACAATTGACATTTTCGGAGGGGCAGCGAAGTGGCAAAGATTTAAGAAGTTCCTTTGTCTTGGCCGGACGGGGCTTAACCATGTGGTGCACGGGCCCGGAGCCAAAACGCCACTGTGTTTGGAGGCAGGACAAATCTGGAGACTAGAACTGGACACACTGGTTATGAATAACTATCGATGTTTTTAGATATAGACCAATATGTGCGCGCTGTAGCCGGGGTGTGTCTTACTGCGAGTGGGGTCACCTTTCCGCAACGTGTAATTTGACATGCAAGTTTCCATGGAGATTCATAAGTTCATGGTTCAACGTGGAACATTCTAGGCACATCTCCATGGAGACAAGCTGGTGATGATTTTTTAGACAGTGATTACTTTTAGATTTGCGATTTGCTCAATGGATTATTTATATTGCACAAGGAGATGTTGCGCTGTGTAACTTTTTTGGTGCTTGTTGTCATGGCGATGTTATATGTTTCGCAGTATGACATTAAATGTATCTATCCCCATGGAGACAAGCAGGTGCCACAACAAATCCAAGTTACTAGTCATTTAAGAAGACATATTTTAGGTATTTTTTGAGAACAAATCTTTCAATAATATAAATAAATGCAAGATAGAAAGCAGGTGGCAGACTCTCTACACGTCAAATAGTGCATATTTTTTGACAATTTCATTTAATTATGTTGCTGTCTTTATTTTAAAAGGTCTTTTGGAGTAGAGTGGTTACAGGGTCATAGGGTCCCTTCACATTTACGCAAACACTGCATCAAAATAGGAACTATGAGACCTGGAGACAGAATTAAACCAGGAAAAGAACATCAAGTCTAAACTGGGCTCATACCAGGATCAATCAAGGACACGTGTCAACGCCGTTAAAGTATAGTCCAAAATACTACTAAGATTATTTTAATATATTTCGCTAGATTGACTATGCGAACTTAAAGCCATGTTATAATGTTCCTCCTCAAAAGCTTAACCAGTGTCTATGTTTTGTTACATTTACATTTGTTTGAGTAACTCTCTCTTTATTACATCTCCAAAGCTCAAAACTCCACCTTGTGATGTCATGAAGTGGTAGTTTTCAAGTTAACAGCTTTTATTAAGTAAAAATTGGCAATTCAAGGGCTGAAATTTGGATATAATGATTCTAATGAAGGCGTATGGAGTTTTAATAAAAGTGAAAAATTGCACACTCACTGATTTTAAAAGTTTTTCAATAACGTCAGATCTTTTTTTTTTGCTTTGGACCACTGTACCAAATATAGCTTAGTTTTAAAACACAGTCGAGCACTTCCTTTATCACCACATGTTGATGTCACAAGTTGGAACAGAGTGAGAGAAGAACACGGCTTAAATATGCAGGATTTGTCTGTTAAACATGTATGAATAATGAGGAAACAACATTATACCATAGATCAGGAAACAGCGTAATATGGACCCTTTAATAGTTCATTTTTGTGATTAACCATTGTAATCCTAGTAGTGTGACATTGTGGCTTGCTTCTTGTAGGTCACGCTTTGTTATTTTTGTGTGTGGGCTATGTGCTTGTTAGGCTGCTATCATCTTAATGGCTGCACGGTCCCATATAGCAATCCATGTGACAGCTCAGCCTAGCGATATGCGCATTTTCAACAGAGCCAAAAAAGACCAGACCTATTGTTATTTTAAGTAGACGCGCTTTCGACCAGCTTTCCAATCAAATCTAATGGAATGCACTGACATTTTCCTTTGTTGGCTTTACCTTGTTGCTTTTCCCTTAACGTATTCCTGAAAGTGGACTGCACTTTAAGAGGACATCTGCCAGAGCACCTCAGTCCAGAGCCAAGTTATGTGAGATCTTGGAAGAGTTTCAAATCGGATAAGGACAGGGAGAATATAAACTCTGAGATCACACTTAAGGGAAACACCTGCAGACGCTCCAACGATCTGCTGCTTCATGAAAGTTCGGAAATAAAACTTGGGTCAAATGTCGAAAAGTTACTGTCATAGTGATAACTTTATTGTTGCATCCACACGTGTGCAGGCCTGAATGAACCAAACTAGTATCAGTGTTGTTGCAATGCTAAAATTTAAAGCTCGATTTTGATACCAGGTAATACTCAATACTAGTTACGATACCCCACTGAAAATAAAAAAAAATGCTCCCTTTTAGCAACAAAATGTATGTTTCGTATAAAAAAAATAATGGTACTTTTTTATACTATCATGAAAGTTTGTACTAGTTAAGATAAAACTCAAAATGACATTAAAACTGTTCAAAAAGGCAAAAATGTAGTGATTTTTTTGCATTGCTGATACTTCAATATTAGTTTTAGTATCTGATTTTCAATCATTTTGTAACCATAGTATCAATTTCCATGAACTTGGAAGTTCTGATACAGATATCGATTTTATGGCTTTACTTATCTACTGAGACCCAATATTGACTGAAAACAGCATTTCTTTCCTTTAAAATATAATGCAAAAAACTGATCCAAACGTGTTATCGAGATATTTATTCTCATGTAATCACAGAACAACTTTGTGAAGATAAAACTTCAAACTATATGAGATTTTCTTGGCAAATTTGACGAGTAAACAGTCATAAATTCACACTATGTGCACATTCAGGATATCGGATGAACCAATATTCGGAAGTCGATTATTTTTGGTTATCCTGTTTTATGAATATTGTGCAGGCGCCACAAATGAGTTCCAGTGTTATAATTTATCATCTATATATTCTTAAGCAATATATATAAAGATGTGAACTATTTGTTGACCTACTGTTACATTTACTCAGGGGCCAAAATGGATTTCCCTTCACGGAGAGTTGACATTTTTATGACTTGCCATTATGTGGATTTTCACTGCTGCTGCCAACCTAATCCAATTTGACTTTATCTGAATGTGGGAGATAAGAGCGAACACGGTCACAGATTGTTGTTGAACTGCCCCGAGTCTGATAAACCTGCTGATAACGTGATGGTGGAAACAGCACTGAAAACCTGCAGTACTTACATGGCACATTTACTCTGTTACTCTTGGGCAAGTACTGCTACCACAATGAAAGTAACCATGAAAATACTAGGCTTTCTTGCATTTTTATTACATTTTAGATGCATTTTATATCTGTTTTTTATACGAAACTGTTGTTTAAAGCTAAATTAATTCGTTTTAAATGATAATCTTCATACTTTTTGAGCTCTCGCCAATTAAAAGTAGTGGAGACGACAGTGAAACATCAGTTTACTCAGTTTGAAAGTAGTGAAATACAATTATAGAGTTAATTATTATAAAGAATAGAATACTAAACTGTACATTTTGAATACTTTATGTGGATAATTATGCTTTATAGTTTGGTTTCAGTATTATCGTCTGTATTTACTTCGTCAGTCACTTCAAAATGTGTTCCAAATCCACTTTATTTATACAGCACATTTTACAAACTCGCTTCCAAAGTGCTGCACAGAGACAACAGAAAATGCTCAAATTTGGTAAAACAATAAAACTGGTAAAATCAAATAACCATAAAAATCATAATCATCATGTGTTATTGTGACAGACCTGCCAAAAAGTACAATTACCCAAGAACCTTCTCAACCACATCAGTTACTTTCCACCCCTGAACTTACATCATCCAGATTTGCTTTGAACACACGTTGGAAGCTGCTGATTGGCTGACAGGCGTCTCTTCAAACATCCTCCTAAACCAGAGCCAAATGTCAGTGGTTTTCATTTATTGTTTGGCACGCCCGCCGTCGACGCCAATGGGCCTGGCAGCTTCTCCCCCCGTTAAGTGCCCGGCGCGGGTCCCGGAGGAATCGCAGATTGTCAGATGTTGAGACCCACCCAAAGATTGTGAGCAAATGTTCGGCGCTTTCTCCAACCGTCGTCTCGTGTCGTCCCCACGGGCGGCTTACATACAGACTGACATTTTACGGTGGAGGCAGTAAATGGCAAAGCAAAAAGGGACAGAGACAGACAGAAAGAGACCTGGGCTGAACCGTGGGAGTTTGAGCCAAGAAATATTCCCTGAGTGACGCATGTCTTGGAAAACACATATCAGAATTGGCTGTTTGGTTTGTCTTGATACTAAAATTCCTGTTGTTTTTGAATATTATTGAGGTTACATGTGGAAAGCTTTTGTCCACTTGATAGAATGACATTTTCTTTAGTCATTATAGATGTTGTGAAATTCAGATAAACTGGATGATTTTGCAAAACACACATACATTTTCTCCTCTTATACTGTCTCATTTTTCTACTTTTTTCATAATGGCTTCAGTACCATTAACATGAACTAGAAAGTCTTTAAATCATTACCAATCAATACAAAAATAGTGAAATTTATTCCACTAATGTGTGAACTCTGCTCCAAACCCCATGATTTTGCTAAAAAAAACGACATTTTTTCTTTTTTTTTTTTATAAATTAGTACAATCACAATACCCTTTCACATGGCAAATAGTATTTAAGTTGATTCTATCCTGAAAAAATATGGACAGTGATACATTACAAGCACAAAAACTAAAATAAAATCAGGAGGAAGTAACGTACAAAAAAATTCCAGTTTGTTAATTCAGATTTAGGAAACAACTGAATGCGCGAATACAACATTATAATCAGTTCATTTCAGATTTCTTGGAAAGTTTTGAAAAGAGACAGACGAAAAAGAGGACATAAAAAAAGTTTTATTATACATATTTACTCGTGATTCAATGATGAGTAACAGGGAGTGTGCTGCAGTGATGCAAACCAGACATTACTACAGTTTTACTCCTTTTTTGTCACTCTCACTCACTTCACGTTAAAATTAAACCTCATATGACACCAGTCTCTTGCTGTTTTTGCGACTTATTTAAATGTGAATATGTTTTTACGCTTTATTATTGTATGTTTTGTGATGCATGAGTTACAGTTTCCAAATAAAATAAATCTTAGCTTCGTAGGTCTCCATATAAACATGACCATAGACCCGCACATGCTCTCCGCTGTGGAATGACCCTAAACAGCTGAGCAGGAGGCGAGCGGAGCTGTTTTGAGTCGTAACCAGAAATATCCGTCCCTCCCAAAACCGTGTGTTAGCAAATGCGGCATTCCAACGGAGAAGCACATGGAGCTCATCGTAGTATGTGCACCGACCCAACAATCACAACCACCTGTTTCCCCCGAGCAGATAAAAGCCGCCTCGTGGAGCAGCGGGCAGGGGTCAGGGCGCAGGGGCCGGGCCAGGAGGGCAGACTGTGGGTGTGACGGCCCCGAGAGACCACATGGATTCGTCTTTGTGCTGACATTTTATAGTAAATAGGTTACCTTACAGAACGATCAATTTTCATGTTTTTTCATGGTTGTTTAGATTCCAGAGAAACCTATGGCAATATTTTTGGGCAGAGATATATGGCGGATAATTTTTAAATGTACAAACTTACCCACAATCTATAAAATAATTGTGATTTCTTTTGGTTGGCCCATAGTCTTTTAATGATTTAGTCAATTAATCAGTCAGTAATGCCACATTTCTTATTTTGTCGACTATAAGGATTTAAATGCACAATGGCAGAAATGAAAAAAATGTGGGAATGAATAATTATTACTACAGCTTTTTGGTAAATCGCTATTTTCTTGGATCTTTCTGTATAAAAAGTGCATTTTTTGTGAGTGCATTTTGGATTAGATCATCAATACTGAAAAGTTTTAAGAAGTTTTGCCAAACCCGCTTTTAAGTTGACTCATGGATGGGAGGACGTGTCTTTGCCTATAGTTGTGTTTTGTTTCATTCACACATGTTTAACACAGAAATCATCCTGCATATTTAGGCAGACAGAAAATACTCTATTCCACCTTGTGATGTCACGTGGTAATGGAAAAAGTGCTTCATGGGGTTTTAACTCTATACATCTTCACTAGAATCGAATACCAGCTCGAGCGTCCCCCTGGCTTGAAAGTCCTGGGATGAATGTTTTAATTTATATTAATTATTATTATTATTATTA
>KN507934.1:0-36748 GCA_000787155.1 Scartelaos histophorus | reverse complement strand
GTAGGGAAATTTAGTTTGGGGAACACTGGGAGTAATAGCTATAATTACCAAGCTCTCTGATTTTAAATGCAGGTGCTGTCCAGAGCTTTCAGAAACCGCTTTGTAGAGCTACACTTTGATGAACTGCCCAGTGCAGAGCTGGAGACAATCCTCCACCAGCGCTGCAGTCTACCTCCATCCTACTGCAGTAAGCTGGTCAAAGTCATGCTTGACCTGCAGGTAATGCATAAACTTATGTTTTTTTATGGTTCATAACAGTAACCACCGAAAATGGTGTTAATAAGGTGTCTTCTCAGTCTTTCCGCAGAGGGTCCTCTGTGTTTGCAGGGAAACATGGCTTTATCACACTGAGAGACCTGTTCCGCTGGGCTGACCGCTACAGACTGGAGGAGCAAAGCCAAGTGTCTCAGGACTGGCTCCAGCAGCTGGCTGATAATGGTACAAATTTTATAACTAGCTTCACAGCCAATAATAAGGATGGAATTTGGGTTTCAGCGTTCTTTTCATTTTGTCTATTTCAACCTTTTTCCTTTGAAACTACGGTTAATAAATAAAATAAAATAAATAAAAATGTTATAGAATAATAATACATAGCACTTATGGAGCTTTTCAAGTTACCGAAAGCCACTTTACGACAAGAGACAAAGGCAAACAAAAGAAATAAGATAGTTAATGGAAGGTGGTTTTAAAGAGATGGATTTTCAAGACTTTTTTTAAACATGGAGAGTGTGGATGAGTCTCTGATATGTATGTATATGTATATATGGAGGGAGTTCCAGAGAATGAGGCAGCAGTGGAGAAGGCACTGTCCTTTCGGGTTTTGTGTTTAGTACTGGTGGTGGGAGACAGTAATTGTTAAATCAAGTAGAGAAACAATTAATATTCTAATATTCAATTATAAACAGTCTAGATTAGGCTTCACTTTTAGGAAAACCTGAGGAACTCCTGTGAAGTTTGTCAGGTCTAGAATCACTACTGTTCTTATTCTAAATGTGTATATTTTATTCTTTTATCTCAAAATGTGTCTGATTTTGTGTCACTGAAAAATGTCTTTCTAACAGAAATCATGATTGGTTGTTCTCTGCAGGGTACATGCTACTGGCGGGACGTGTACGGAAGCCTGAAGAGGACACCACTATCCGGTCCATCCTGGAGAAGCACTTTAAGCGGCGCATTCAGCCAGAGAGTCTGTTTTCTCACAAACAGGTCACCAGCCAGTTCAGTAAGTGCTTGTTGGTGCTGCTTCTTGTGGTGTACAGAATTCAGAATTGACTGGTTCGATTTGACCTTGTCTAGGTGAGTTGGTGGACTGTATAGAAGAAATTCCAGATGAGTTCCGCCATGTTGTGTGGACACAAAGCATGAGGAGACTGGCAGTGTTAGTGGGGAGAGCACTTCGCTTTGGAGAGTCTGTACTGTTGGTTGGAGACACTGGGTAAGATGTAAAATCAGCTTTCAAATGTCAAGCGAAAGCTGAGTTCTTTTAATTATTTTTGGACTAAAATGTATCAAAGAGCAAGGCTAAAACAGATGGACTTACTTAATTTAGAAGCCATTTTCCTTGTTAATTGAACTGTTCCCAATTAAAGTGTGAACATGATTCTTCCAGGTGTGGAAAGACTACCATCTGCCAGCTCTTTGCAGCTTTGTCCGGTTTGAAATTCTTCTCAGTAAACTGTCATCTTCACATGGAAACTTCAGATTTCCTGGGAGGATTGCGGCCTGTTCGACACTCAAACCAGGTACTGACATGCGCTTTGGCATTTACAGGCTTACACTGTAACCACTAAGACCTATTATCCAGTGGCAGCATTAATATTATGTGCATGTGGTTTTCTGTCTGTGTGCAGACAGAGGAAGAGGATGTCAGATTGTTTGAGTGGCACGACGGGCCCCTTGTTCTGGCACTGAAAGAAGGCGGTGTCTTTCTGATGGATGAAATTTCTCTGGCTGATGACTCTGTCCTGGAGAGACTCAACAGGTCCACATATAACCACACATTACACACAGTTTACTGTAACACACCCTAAGGTTTGTGCATTCAAATAATTTCAACTGTCTTTTGTTTTGTAGTGTCCTGGAGACTGAGAAAACCCTGGTGCTGGCAGAGAAAGGCACAGGGGACAATGACAATGTAGAGTTACTACATGCTGCTCCAAGTTTCCGTTTAGTGGCCACCATGAATCCAGGGGGAGACTTTGGGAAAAAAGAGGTAAAAAGGATGATACTAAAATATATAAATGTAAAATTTACTTTTGTCATTTGCTTATACTGTATTTTTTTTACTACCATACCATGAGGCACATTTTGATCAACAACTTTGTGCTTTTGTTTTGAACAGCTGTCTCCTGCTCTAAGGAACCGTTTTACTGAGATCTGGTGTCCACAAAACAACAGCCGCATTGACCTCCTTCAAATCATCCATCACAACCTTCTCCCAGACATATCGCTGAAGGGTAACTTTTTAGTAAACAAGCAGCCAAAATCTACACCTACAACTACACCTAAAACTAAAGCCAACACTTTAATCTTAGACCGGGACATCGCAGAGTTGATGCTGGACTTTATCGAATGGCTGACCCAACAGGACTTTGGTCGCCGGTGTATCCTGAGTGTCAGAGACATTTTGTCCTGGGTCACTTTTATAAATGTGGTGTGTGGAGAAAAGAACAGTGGGACCATAGACACAGCTGAGCAGGGGTGGGAGCTAAAACTGGACACAGTTACAGCCTTCATCCATGCTGCCTGTCTGGTGTACATCGACGGCCTTGGCTCAGGTCAGAACAAAGTGTTGAAATGAATAAACATGATATGATACTTAAATCTAGTACTATGAACCTGACCAACTGGTTGTTAATTCGTGCTGCTGTGCTTTTTATTGCAGGGACCACAGTGTCCAGTGCAGACAATGCTTTTCTGTCCCGCAGACTGTGCCTGGGCTTCCTTCAACAACATCTAGGTCACTTGATCAGACATGACCAGGAAGCGATGGAGGCTTTGAGGGTATATGACACAAGTGTCCCTCGTGAGCCACAATGGGGAGAGCACTGTTTTGGCATTCATCCATTTTACATTGCATTAGGTTTGTACAAAAATATTTTATGGATAAATGTAATTTCAAACATGCATAACATAAAATTTTAAAGAGAGGAGCTTCTGTTCTTTGGGAAAGTCGTAACAAGACGGAAAAAGACAAGCTTTATCTACCTTTGCTGTTAGCATTGTTTCTTTGCACAGGTCCTCAGAGCGATTGCTGCAGCCTGAGAGATTTCACTATTGGAGCTGGTACCACAGCAGTCAATGCTCAGAGACTTCTACGTGCACTCAAACTCCAAAGGCCGGTGCTGCTGGAGGGCTCCCCTGGGGTGGGCAAAACGAGCCTGGTGGCAGCACTAGCTAAAGCGTCTGGAAACCAGCTGGTTCGAATCAATTTGTCAGAGCAAACGGTCTGTGATTTTTGATGCATTTCTATTTTTTGTAATATGTAAATTGTTTATATTGAACACACTTTTTTATTTTTTTTTCTGTTCATTAAAGGATGTAACAGATTTGTTTGGGACTGATCTGCCAGTGGAGGGAGGTAAAGGGGGAGAGTTTGCCTGGCGGGATGGTCCCCTTTTGTCAGCTCTGAAGAAGGGTCACTGGGTTGTTCTGGATGAGGTGAGCATAAGCCACATTTGGTGAAGTGGTCTCTTACCAATTTAGCATTTAGGCTATATTTCAATATGGGACTCATCTTCTCACATATTAACATAAAAAGAAGTATACATTACTCTTGCCGTGCTAATGTTATAATGTTGATCTCCTCTCTATAAAAAAATCATGTCTCTTCTGTTCATAGCTGAACTTGGCTTCTCAGTCGGTGCTTGAAGGTCTTAATGCTTGCTTCGACCACAGAGCTGAGATCTACATCCCTGAATTGGCCATGAGCTTTCGGGTTCAGCACCACCAAACCAAGATCTTTGCCTGCCAGAACCCATTCACTCAGGGCGGTGGCCGCAAAGGACTTCCCAAGTCTTTTCTAAATCGATTCACACAGGTCTTTGTGGACCAGCTGACCAGCAAAGATATGGAGTTTATTTCCAATTCAATTTTCCCAAACATCAATAAGGAAATGATTGTAAAGATGGTAGAATTTAGTAACAGGGTTAGTATGACCTGTAATAATATTGTAATTTGTTTTATTGTAAATGTCAAGTTTATCTATTTTGTTGCATTTGTGCTTCCCTGTTTAGCTGGTGCAGGAAGTTTGTGTGGAGAGGCAATGGGGACACAAAGGCAGTCCCTGGGAGTTCAACCTGCGAGACATGTTTCGTTGGTGCCAGCTCATGGAGAATGACCAGTCTCCTGGTTTCTTTAACCCGGGGCAACATGTGTCTCTGGTATATGCTGACCGGATGAGAACAGAGTCCGATAAAGCTCAGGTAACTCCTTAAAAATATGTTTCACCCTACAGTGAAAACCATTTTCCTATCTTGTGTTGCTACATGTGTGACTACCCTTTTGTACATGCATACTGTAAGTCAATACAGTAATTGTGCTGTCATGAAGCCTTATGTTTCCTTATTCCAGGTGTTGTCAGTATTTAGAAAGGTGTTTGGAGAAGACTCTGAGCCTTACACCAGCTCCAGACATTTTCACATGACTCCTCTGAACCTCCAGGTGTGTTACCGTAACGCTCCCTCTCTTCACACCTTGTCCCACATTACTTTAATGGTGTCTGTCTTGTACAGGTCGGATTCTCTGTCCTCCAGCGGGGTGGTGCTGCCCCAGTCACTCTGGCCCCCCCTCTGTCAATCACCCACCAGGCACTGAGACCCCTGGAGTCCTTAATGAAGTGTGTGGAGATGGGTTGGATGATGATTCTGGTAGGTCCCACTGCTAGTGGGAAGACCAGCCTGGTGCGACTGCTGGCTCTGCTGAGCGGACACAGACTGAGGGTCATGCCAATGAACAGCTCCATGGACACCACAGAACTGCTGGGCGGCTTCGAACAGGTCACTGTGCTAAATATTATTAAACACTGTGCTGTTCTGTTTTGATGTTGGGGATATTTTTGGTGTCCCTTTTATAAACCGGTTTTGTTCATTGAAGATCATGACATATTATTATTATGTTTTAAGGTGGACATTATGAAGCCATGGCAACAAATGCTGGAAATTGTGGACTATACAGTAGCTATGGTCACAAGACGGGGACTGATGTCTCTGGATGTGGGGGTGCAGGATACAGAGTTCTTGCTTCAGACCTGGGGGCTGTTCTGTGATTGGCTCAAAGCAGAAGGTCCACAGAGAGTGGGAAATACAGTCACCTCTTGTGCAATCAACAAACTAGAGGCCATCATTGTTCTACTTCAGAAACTCAATACCAAGCTTAAGGTCTTCACAGGTGATACTTATGTGTATATTATACACAATTTAGCTATGTGTTGCTTTCCTCTAACATGTTTTTGGTGTCAGACATGTCCAGGTTGCAGATGGACTTTACCCAGTTGAAGGAGCGGCTGGCACAGCTGGAGGAAGGCTGCTCTAATGGAGGATTTGAGTGGCATGACGGGATGCTGGTTCAGGCTCTCCAAACAGGAGACTGGCTGCTCATGGACAATGTTAACTTTTGCAGGTGAGATAAATGCACATTTTAAAATATAGTTATTATTCACTGTTTATTATGCAGATCAATTCTGTGTTGATCTCATTGATCCCAGTAATTTTTTGGACATATTTGAGAACTTGCCCCTAACACAGATATACTGTATAAGCAGCTCTTGAGGTCAAAATAAGTTCACTGCATCCTGTCTGCATGTAATTCGAAAGCTTTTTATTGTTTGAATGCTAACTGCTTATGCTTAATGCTTCTTAATGCTAACACTCATTGTAGTGAATAATTAGGATGTATAGAATGTATAAGGTAAGTATGGAGAAGTTATATATTTTTCGTTCCCAAATAAGTCCAGTGAGGAAAAACATGAACATTAACCAAACAGTTGTGGTAATTTGCTTAAAGGCTATGATTTTATTGATTTTATATGTAGTAACTAATTATGCCAGTGATGTTATTTTTTATAGAAATACTTCTATAACTTCAATACCACAGTTAATTTAAATAAATATCTGCTGAGAAATGAATACACGCAAGTGTTTATTTCTTTATTTTCTCCCCAGTGCATCAGTTCTGGATCGTCTCAATGCTCTGCTTGAACCTAATGGATCTCTCACTATTAATGAACGTGGAACCATAGACGGGACCACACCTAAAATTACTCCACATCCCAATTTCAGGTAAGCCTTAACATTCCCCTGTTACCCTTTCCCACTCAACCTACCACTATATGCTGAATATTTTGTGCACTCAGGCTGTTCCTAACCATGGACCCTGCACACGGGGAGCTGTCCCGGGCCATGAGGAACCGTGGGGTGGAGGTGTACGTCCCAGGTGAACATGGGGGCTCGTGCTGGAATGTTCAGGACATAAAGACTCTGTTGAACACTGCAGGAGTGATGGGAGACAGTGTGTGTGATCTGCTCATTCAAATACATAACAGCGTCAAAGAAGGCATATGGGGTGAGGCCAACTAATTATTTTTTAACTTGCATTTATTCTCCTTGTTGTGTATAGATTATTATTATATTATTGTGAATCAATAAAATGTGTTTAAGTTTGTATAATTTTTGCTGAAAGTACCTGAGACCCAATAACCTCATACATGAATGGTTTGAACAAAACGATTTTCCTTCATATTTTATACCCCTAACTCTCGCCTTCTGTCAATATGGCAGGTGTCTGCTCTATTTATTTATTTTCTATGAAAACTAAAAATGACTCCTAACCTGTTCAGATTCCCCGGCCTCATCTCTTTCCTCCCTGCTCCACGTGGCCTGTCTGCTCTCCACTCAGCTTCAGAGAGGTGTGGACCTGCCCTCTGCCATGTTACAGGCCTGTGCAGAGGTTTACTCTCTGAGCCAGCACACTACTGTCAACCAAAAGGTAATTCGATCCTACTTCCCTTATGGTTTGTTATAGTATGAACATTTTTAATTATTAATTTTAATTATTAATTATTAATAATTAATTATTTTCCAGCATGCCCAGCAGCTGATAGAGCAGCATGTGTCCTCTCTGGACTCAGGGTCCTGGGGACAGGCTTTAATGTGTGCTGGAGTGTGGCCCAATAGCCTTCCTTCTGCCCACTTCTCCTCTGAAGACTCTTGCTTTGCTTCTGTTCTACGAGATGGACAAGTCCTATTATTCTGTCTGAACGCATTGAGCCTTGAGGGTAAAAGGTAAGCAGGATAAAATAATCTTTAAAAAAAAAAAAAAATCAATCATAACAATGTTTTGTGTGTTAGAAATCGTCCCCTCAGTCTGAGTGATCTCAAGCGGGCCTTGCTGAGTGGTGTTGGGGATAGCCTGCTGTTTTCTGGTGAGGCATTGGATTCAGAATGGAGCCCTCTCACCCTGGTCCCCACAGCTGTCAGACTGCTCACAGAGAGGACTTCTCACGGGGACTGGCCCCTCCGCTGCAGCTTCTTAACTCATCTTGCTAACAGCTACAAGCATGTTCCTCGTAGGTCTCTTTTCACCTTGTCACACACAGTTGGTTTCAGATGCAGCTGGACATATTTCTATTTTCTGTTACAGAATCGGTCCTGGTACAAGTGCAGGCCGCAAGTGAAGCTCTGCAGGCTGTGTTCAGCAGTCAGCTCTGTGTCAAGGGAAAGTCTCTCACACAGCTGCTCCAGCCACACAGCATTGGTAAGATCTTCTGTTAGACATTTGTCTATGTACTTGGTACACTTTTTTTTTTGCAGATTCTTAACTAACCTAATCCTGAAATAATGGCACTTATCAACACAATACAAACCAAACATGATATGCCATTAGCTCAGGGGTGGACAATTATTTTTTCTCAGAGAGCCATATTATATATATTCAAAGCCAGGCATGTGATGAAATCATTTGTGTAATAATATACATAATAATTTCTGTAAAACACAGGCTACTATAAACTGTTACTATGTTCTAATAATTATTATCAAAAACTTACAAGGTGGCAGATTAAAACAACCCAATGACCAAAAGCCTTATATGGGATGTAAAATATCCTTGTTTATTAATACCACTTATATTTATTATTACCATTTATATTTTTACTCTTTGTTCGGACACAGTAGCTCACACATCACAATATACTATAATAACAATTTCCCCTGTGGATCAATAAAGTATGTCTTAAATCTATAGTGAAGTCTTAGTCATAAATTATACCATTATGTATTCATAAGTACATAAGTAGTAATTCATTTCAATTGAACATTCTCATATATCTGTTTTTTGTTTATACTGTAAATATTTGTGTGTATCACACATAAATCTTCTGTTTTTCTGCCAGATGAATTTCTAATTCAAGCAGACATGCGCTGGAACAAGCAGTATCTGGAGATGTTGGCCAATAAGTGCAATTTTGAGGATGAGGAGAGATATGTTGAGTTTCTCGAGGCTCTCAATGATGTCGCCAACAGGTTTGTGTCATATTGGGTTCATTATGATGATATTTAAATGCAGAATTTCTAATGTCATATAGCTTTATATAGACTTAATAACCTCTTTACAATCTGGATGATTTGAGTGATGGTAATTGTGAAAATAAGACTATGTCTCTATGAAATAGGATGGTTCTGATGATGGATCGTCACGAGCGGGAAGTCATCTGCTCCTGCTCAGCTAATGCCTGTTCTCAGGACAGCGCACTCCGAGGAGCCATAGCATTCAGCAAAGGTATGGAGTAGACTGTGTTGTTATTTGCTATTTAATATTATCATATCTATTGTTTTGTATTAGGGAGCGTGGACATAGGTCACCTGGCTCATCCTGTCCTTATGCATCTGCAACTTTTCTTTGAGCTGTGGAACTCGTTCATCATGGAGGCCATTCAGATGGGGCAGCCCCACATCTCAGACCATGTTATGTTTGAGGTAAGAATTAATCTTTAACACATCTATTGTACAATAGCATGTAAAGTAGAAATGTGTAGTCCATACAGCTTCATATGTTGTAGGTCCTTCAGTTGCTGCAATGGGCAGACCGTTTCTGGGATGTGTCTAGTTTGGTTTCTCCCAATCATCAAGGCGTTGCTGTGCTGGCGCTGCATTGGCAGTGGGTTCACAAACACGTTCTTCTTAGGCTTCCCCAGCTGCTCACTGGAGAGACTTATGAGTAAGAAATTATATTTTTCAAGAAAGATTTGTCTGTTCAAATGTTTACTGTCTTGCTCTTTGATTGATTTGATTAAAAACACTTTAATCAATCAAACACTTCTGAGAACCTCAGTGAGATTTTTTTTTGCTTTTCAAAATGTCTAAAGAACAACATTTTGAGGGACTAAAACCAAGCATGTTTGTGATAACCCAGATAATGTCCTGTACAGCCTTGAAACTTGGCAACATAAAATGCTTAAATTTTTCTGTTTTGTCACTAGAACTGGTAATAGTCAGGAGCTTCATTCAGTGTCAGCTGCCATCCAGAGCCTTCTATCCTCCTCCATGTCTGTAGCCACTGTCCTCAAAGGAATCCAGAAGAGTCTGGGGAAGGCCCTGCCGTTTAAGGTAAGGCTATCAACTTTATTCATTCTAGACAAAACCATACTCTTTTACGAAACTTAACAAACGTGGGTCTGGGACTGTTTCCTGTCTCCCCAATTTCTATCATTGATTATCAGAAATGCATGGTCCATTCTTGTCAAAACAACATAGTGGCATAGAAAATAAATGAATGCAGCAATAAAGCACTAAAGCAGACGACTGAGAAACAGTGACCTCTTTTTCATAGTCAAGAGAGTAACATTTACTGTTTGTATGGAAATATAAATCCAGTTTTATATCATCAGAAATCATTCATTCTTGATCACCTGTGTTTCTGCTTTAGCTGGAATGTGTAGCAAAGTGCGCCTCTCAACTCAGATCTCTCTCCAAAGTTCTGGATGTCTCTGACCTCAGTTTCAATGGAGCCTCTCAGAGCTCGAGGCTAGAACTGCTGCGGCTTCATGAAGCAGGACTGGGCCTAGATGTAAAAAAGGCTCTTCTTGAAGCCTGGGGCCTTGTTTCAATGGCCAAAAATCAGCTTGATCCACAAGAGTCTGGTGAGCTCCTCCCACATTCTGATCATTTGTTTATTTAGCAAATGTATTATTTTGTTGTTCTTGGTTCTCTATATTGTTACTGTTTTGGGGTGAATAATGTTCTCATACATAAATGTATAAATATATACACTTTATGCTTGCCAGGAGTGTTAGAAAAGCTGGAGCAAATAGTTGAGGAGCAGCATCGCCACATGATCACCTGTGGGCTCCTTGAGGCTGAGGCCTTCATTGAGGGTGACCAGGCTAATGAGGGGCCCCTGAGCAGAGACCAGCTGCAGCAGCTCTGCCACAGGGCCCAGCTGTGGCCTCTTACGGAATATCTCGCCATCCTCAACCAGGTCCGACTCAGCACTGCTCTGCTGCACATGGCCTTGGCACCAAGGTATGCTCCCAGAGTCGCACACAGACCATTATGAATCCAGTAATTGTGAAAAGTTAATTTTCCTTTTCAATTTTTATGATAAGGTCACTTAGTTAATATGTCCTAGCTTAGTAATATTAGAAATTAACTTTCTTTAAAAAGCTTGCCTTTTGTCCTTGATAGTGACCCAGAAACTGAGGAGGCTCTGCGTGGAGAAATCTCCTCACACCTGGACTTCTGTCTGCGGTCTACTGCTCTGAATGTCAGATACTACCAGGCACTGTGGTTTTTGTTCAAGTCAGATCGGGTCAGTCTAACACACCACAGTCACTCTGAGTTGCAGGACACCATACACATATTCATCTAAAGGTTCTTCTGAGATATATGCCAATAGAATGCACCGGTCAGCTAATATCATTAATACCTGTAGTTGTACAGCAGACCACAATTAATTGTTGCAAAAAATCTAATTATTCCTCTTACAATTCTGTGCTGAAGATTTATTAATTTTAGTACTGTAACTTGGAGGGTACCTTGGAGGGTCTCTAATTATAAAATGCGAGAATGAATGCTAAAAGCCAAATTAAACACTCACACTCAGTGTTCATAATACAAAATTATAATACAGTAATACAAAAATGTAAAATAATTATCAAAATGTGTGTGTAGCTCTTCTGAGCTTGTGAGTCAAAAGGGGTGGCACCTCTGTGCCAGGGGCTCGCCTGCTTCCTTTAACCCCACTGTTTTTTGATTGTAATAGCTCACTTGATAAACCTTCAGTCTTAAATCAAATGTATGGAAGCATGAGGAATCAATAACATGTATATGTATAAACCAGCAGCATATTGTGTATGTTGTGTGTGCAGCCAGCAGAGGCACTGCAGCAGGTCTGGTGTGAGCTATTGTCCGATGCTCTTGAAGTTCTGTGGTCCAGCAGTGTCACTTCGGATCCAGAACGCTGGCTGACCTTGGGTAGCTTGAGCAGAGAGGATGCCCTGCCACACAAACTGTTCAAAGGAGCCCACACAATGGTAACTATTTTGTTTTTTTATAGGTCAATGTTAAATCACTAATTAACAATTGAATATTTCAGGGCCCTGCTTTGTTAAGTAAAGCTGTGTGGTCCCGTTGCATGGTGGGAGTGTTGAGTGGCAGTTGTACTGGAACCCGGTGGGATCCATCTGGTTTAAGCCTGTTGACCTCATCCCCTCTACCACTGGGGGAGTGGAGGGAGAGAATTCAGCAGCTTCAGGATTTATCGTCTGTGGTTTTGGAGAACTTGGCCTTTCCTATTCTGGTTGACTTCAGGTATGGCATTTATCTCTTCTTGCATGTTGCTCAACAGCTTAGCTGTAATTTGTATTTAATTGTATTTTATTTTCAGTGTATATGATACTAGAAAATGTAACTAAAATAGGAGTTAAGGTGAAACTAACTAAAAGGTTTGAGGTGTCCTGTGTTAACAGGTGGACAGACCTCAGTCTGCAGGGGGCAGTGTTACGTCGGCAGCTCCAGAGCATGGCCGATCTGCTGCCTCCTAGCCTGCAGGAGGGGTACATGGAGAGCTGTGAAAGTCTAGTGGAAGCTCCAGACCCTCGCATCCCTGCACAGGAGATCCACACCCTTTTCAGAGACTTCATTCCTCAAAAATTGCTTCCAGATGGTTTGCTAGATGCATGCAGTTCTTGTGTGCAACAATACGTTCAAAGCAGGCTCCATGGGCCCAACCTGGTACGTTCAGGAGCCTTCTGGGTTCATATGGGTCTTCTTCAGATTAGAGCATGGAGCCCACAGACCATCTTTGATCCTGCTGTGAAGAGAGCATATAAACTGAAGTATGCCAAACAGGAGGTAGGAGGTGTCCATATATATAGCTTTATTTTTGTATATAAATATTTTTTCTTAATAAAATACCATCTTTTGTAGTTGATGCAGCTGCTAGAGGAGTGGAGGGGTCGGAGTCTTTTGTCTCAGATTACAACTGGTGTAGAGCTGGAGGAAAACAGTATAACAAATGGATTTCAACATCCTCGAATTAGGTCAGAAAAATAAATGGTTATCTAGAGTGTCATAGTGGCCAGTGTCTTTGCTGGGGCAATCCACAACTGGTTCAACTAGTGTGCTCAGTCTGTGATGCTCAATATGTTTTACCTATTTTTACATCTGTTATTGGTCTGTGTCCTGTCCAGATACCTATGGGTCCGTATGCAACAACTGAAGGAACTGATCACAGAACTTTCCAGGAAACAAGCCTGTCGGCCAGGTGAAGCTCAGTACAGCCGTCTTTTCCAGGAGCTCCAGCACTACCTTTGTACCATCGGCCAGTTCTCCACAGTCCAGAAGCTTCTCTCAAACTTGCAGGGGGCGTTACAAAGTCCTGTCTCTCGAGCAGCAGCACAGAGTCTGCTGAAGGAGGAAGAGGTGTGGCAAAACTCTCAGCAGCGCTTCTGTGGCAGGCTACAGGAAACATTCCCTCTGTTCCCAGATGTGGTTGGTCCTGTACACACTGGGATCCTGCAGCTGCGTTATGGTATGAGGCTGGTGTCTGCTCAGGTGGCATCTTCCCTCACTCCCACTCCAGGACTGTCTCGGTTCCTGTCCTGCCTGCTTGCCTTCCCATCACTGACCCCTGACCTGCCTTCCCACTTGGCACGGGCCGACTTCCTGTGCTCTAAAACATGTATGGAGATAGTGCAGTTGTTACTGAAGTTCCATCCTCCTCAGGAAGATAGCCTTGTGGTTCCCCAGACATCAGATCTGCTTCTGACTGCCCTATTGTACGTACAATGCCATGCCTTGACCACTGGAGAGCTGAGCACTGAGGCCAGCAACCTCTTCAGACATATCTGCCAGGTCAATCATTTAATAGATTTTTTTAATGATGTGCTGAACTAAATGTACAAATGGAAATGTTGACTGCTACCACAATACAGGACTGCAAACAACTCTTTGTATGAACTTGTAGCGCTGATTGTGGTGTGTGACTGACTGAGTCCTGACTCTGCAGGCTTTGGTGAATGAGTGGGACGAGCAGGAGCGCAGACGCAGAGAGAGAGAGCAGCAAGAGTCTAGTCTGTACCGCAGCAGACAACACGGCTCTGATCTGACCGAAGATGAACAAGATGAGAGAGAATTCAGGAAGCAATTTCCGCTCTTTAACCAGGTACTTCTACCAGACTATTATCTGAAACTACCCACAGGACATGTCTAGTTGAACATGTTTGTTGATGTAACATAACCAAATTCCATTTTGTTGTGTTTGTGGCATACAGGACTTTGCAGATATTGTGGTCCAGCCAAGTTTGGAGGGCCCCGAAGCTTCCTTATCAGGGTCAGACAGTGCTAAGGATGAAACAAATGAGAACAGCATTTTGTCCCAGAGCGCCCTGAACATGGTGATCCAAATACACCAGCGCCTCTGCCTTGGATATGCTAGGTCTTCATGGTATTGCAGCAAACCTCCTGTCAATCACAGCAGGGAACACATACATGCGCTGGTTTCTTCCTATCAGATTGCTGCTCCTTTGATATCACACCTTTACCACTTTATAGGTCAGTGCATATAATTATAGTTGTTAGTTAGTCATCTTTTACTGACATATATTCACTGATTTTCACAGACTCAGAACTGGACCAGCAGCTGTCTGGGAGTGAGCTGCTTGTATCTGCTCTCCTCCAAAACACAGTGCAGGGTGTTGTTAACCAAGGTGCACTGGTGCTGTGCTCAGAGGGACCTTATGACTTCTACCAGCAGCCAAACATGAGTGAGGCACAGCTCTGTCTGCCTGTGCTGCAGCAGCTCATCCTGGCTGTGAAACAGAGACTGGAGGAGTGGCCTGATCACCCAGCTTTGGTCCAGGTGTGGTACTAGTGATGGTGCCTTTACTTAAGATGACCAATAACTTACAAGTGTTTAATATTTGTGGTGTGTTCAGCTCACAGTTGTGATTGAGCGGATTTTGGCCTTTAGTCTGGCAAGTCCTTTGGCCAAGTTTCTTAATGGCCTGGAGATCCTCCTCAGTAAAGCCCAGGTTAGCTCTTTTGATCATTACCAAAATGGAGTTTGATCATAACCAAAATGCAGTATTGCTGTGTACTGTCTTGGTGGTGTGATCCCCTGTGGCTCTCTTGCAGGACTGGGAGAACAATGCCAGCCGCTCTGTATCTCTTAGGAAGGAGCTGGAGTCTGTAACTCAGCTCATTATCCAGTGGCGCAAACTTGAACTCAGGTAAGACAGTTCAATGTGACATCTTAAAAGGAAAATAATCTGAAGAAATTCACAAACCTTCCCTTAAAAACTGCAGCTCTTGCTCATTAATTATTGTATTGCATGAATTGATTAATACATTTTGGTCCTTGGGAAATAACTTAACCATGTTATATGTATTTTCTCTTAAATCTTCATTGTTATTACCTACAGTTGAGAATAAAACATTTATATTCTGGATCAATAAATGTATTATTAAACCATTTGCATGTGTCTGCGGTGCAGTTGCTGGTCGAGTAGTTTGGATAACGCAGTAAAACGTCACACTGAGAAGTCGACCAGACACTGGTTCTCTCTCTATCAGCTGATTGAGCGTTATCTACAGGAGCAGAGGGAAGAACCACATCAAGGTAGAGTTTCGACAAGATGCAGTTAACAAAAATAATATCAAGAGAACACTCTTTTTTGAGTTATAAGACTCTTAAAATGACATGTAAACAGCAAACTGATTTGGTTTCTTCTGATCATGGTCTCTCTGTTTACTCGCATCTGATTTTTGGTTTACATGTAATTTAAATAACCTTAAAATTCTCATAGAAATCATATAATAATCATATTTCGTTTGAACATATCCACTGACTACAATGTGATAATGATCAAGACATTTAAACTTAAATTAAACTTAAATTTAACTTTGAGTCTGAAAATTCGTCAAATAACTGACACATGTCACCAGAGGTTTGAAATCTCAAATTTATTTTTTGCATAACACACACCACTAATCAGTGCACATGTTATTTTTCATGCATCTTGGAAATTATAAATGTATATTTCTGTTGCAAGGAGAGGAAGGTCTGGAGCAGCTGACGCTATCATCTGTGGGCTCCACACTCCAGGCCTTTATGGAGGGATCCACTTTGGGAGAGTTCCACACACGCCTGACCATGCTACAGAGCTTCCACTGCCACCTTTTGGTAGTCCCAGAGCAGCCAGGGCAAGGTCTGTATACATCCAATTATACTTTCAAATGGGACTTATTTAATTATGCAAACGAATACAAATTTATAGTAAAAAAATTTGGACATCTTAGGTGTGAGCTACTAACAAATTCCTGACCTTACAGTAGGCTGGTCTGATAAAAGTATTCTATATGAGCATCAAGAAATACTATTGCTATCAATACTAGTAAAGTACTGAGAGTAGTTATCAGGTTATTGATGACAACATGGATCCGGTGACCTGGTTGGCATGGCCATGAGCACTACTTTGACCTTTTGATCTCCGCACACACATGGTCTCAGACAGTCCCATCGAGTGGCAGCAGGATCATTAACACATCACTACGGTCATCTGATGGATCTCACCTTTGACCTACAGCTAATTAACCAAATTGGGCAATAATCATGACTGCTATGATACTAAAAATAACATTAGTAACGCTAGCTCACTTAAGAAGTATATCATTACAAGTGTAGTTTTATCTCTGTGTATTGTTGGTTTCAGAGGCTCTGTGCAGTTTGCTGTGGAACTTGACTTGCTACTACGCACAATTTTCTGAAACCGTTAAGACAAGCATCAGTAAACTCCGGCAACCTATCGAAAAGGAACTGAAGGTACATTTCTTGTACTTCATACATTTCATGACTTCATATGATATTTTCCTATGATGTCAGAGATGTTTTATTAAAATTCATATAAACTTCTGTCATTAGGACTTTGTGAAAATCTCAAAGTGGAATGATGTCAGTTTTTGGTCCATTAAACAGTCGGTGGAGAAGACCCATCGGTGAGTTCTAATCATTGTTATTGATCACAGTTTGTAACCTCTGTGAGCAGCACACAAAAATGTGCATGTCACCCACAGAACACTCTTCAGATTTGTGAGAAAGTTTGAAGAGGCCTTGAATGGCCCCAGCATCCCATCTCTTGTAGAACAGGGAAAAGATGTGGACAATGGTGAAGAGGAGACACCCATGCAGAGGCTTCATCAGGAGCTGAAAAGGAACCCTCAGAGAGGCTCTGACATTCAGGTAGTCTCTGGAATGTAGAATACATTTTTCACTTGTCTCACATGCAATGCACGGTGACAGATGTAATTATTTATAGATTTTTAATCATTCTTATTGTAGATCTCAGAGGAAGTAC
Source organism: Scartelaos histophorus (assembly GCA_000787155.1). Taxonomy (NCBI): domain Eukaryota; kingdom Metazoa; phylum Chordata; class Actinopteri; order Gobiiformes; family Gobiidae; genus Scartelaos; species Scartelaos histophorus. Next base: position 19,899 of record KN507934.1, on the reverse strand, counting down.
TAGGTGGATCATCTCTCTTAGAACGTTTGCCTGTTCTGAACAGAAAGATGAAGAAAATGTGCGGTGAGTTACTGAAGAGTAACCCTGTCCCAGAGCTAGCAGAAGATCTAGACCAATTCACAGGTAAATACATTTTAAGATTTACATAATAAGTGGTTTGATGCTTGAATCTGTCAAACTTTTTTGCATTTGTTAAGGTGAGGTTATTCGTAATATGCACGAACTCCAGGCTCTCACTATTAACCCCTCTGCCGACAAAGACCGACAAAAGTCAGAAGTCAAGCACATCCTGCAGCAGAAACAGAGGGCACTGTCTGATCTGTTCAAGATGCTAAATGAAATAGGTGAGTTCCACACAGTTTCTACAGATCTTGCTATTGCTGTTGTTGCTAAAAACAGTTTTTTGTCTATATCGATATCTGGATTTTAAAATCTTTAGCAAGATCTATAAAAGGTTAGAAATTAAGCTGAAAATGGTCCAGGACCGGGGCAATGTTTAGAAAAAATATAAAGCTACATTTTCAACTTTGGGTCGGTACTGCAATTTGAGAGGAAAGGCTTCCTATACAAATTCAAGAGCCAGTTTATAGACCAACCTAACTTGTAGTACTGTACCTGAATTATTTGTGATCTCCTCTGTGTAGGGCTGTCATATCGCCGAGGTCTGACCTGGAACAGGACTATGCAACCTGAGCAGGTGCTCTGTGTGCCTCCTCTGGAGATGTCCACTGCTCTATCTGCTATCCTAAAACAGGAGGAGTCGGAGAGCAGGTACACACATCCGGTTTGAATTTAACTTTATAGAGTGATTTGTAACTGTACCTGTGGCACTACCCTTGCCTCCTTGCATATGTCCCATATAACCTCAGATCTATCTAAAGCAGTGTAATAAACCCACTGTATGCCACAAGTGTCTGAATCCCCATTATTATACAATTTTATTTTTTTTCTTCAACAGATTATTTCCTGTATTGTTGTCAACCTTTGAAGCCAGCCAAAAGTACTTTTATCGCTCATGGGCCAGAAGAACTGCTCTGCTGACTGCTCTGCAGCACGCAGCTAAAGTCAGTTTCTTCAGTTTAAGGATGTGTGGAACCTCCCTAGTGGACAGTATGTGGACAGTATTTGTACTGATTTTGTGATGTTACAGGAGCTCGGCCTGGGAAACCTGGAGCGCTGTAAGGGTTTCTCATCTCACCTGTTTCACCTTCTGCTGCAACAGAGACACAGACTCTATAAAATCACTGAGAACTGGCTTCACCTGAGGTCAGCTGTCACTTTGTGTTTTCTCATCACTATTCGCACATTGTGCTACAGAATGTTAGTATTAGAAAACTTTCTCCTTTCTGACCAGGCGACTCAGGACCAGTCTCAAGAATCTGAAGGCCAGTAGTCTAAACTCTGATGTGGACCCAGGCTGTCCTCTGCCCCCACAGACCTCTCTGCAGGGCTGGATGAGCAGAGCCCAAGCTCTGACTGTGCAATGCTCTGTGGCTCTTCAGCAGTTGTCATGGCTGCTGCAGGCCTGTCCAGAGGAGCACCAGAGATGTGAAGGGGGTCTGAGTTGTCCGTCCCCTCTGACTGGGCAGAAGCAGCCTGCAAGATGTTTAAGGAAACGGGGATCTGCTGAATGGAGCCAGCATAACCATCATATCACTCTCCTCTGGAACCAAACTGAGAACCTCAAAGTTGAACTGAACACTATAGCCCAGCAGGCCTCAGAGGGGGCACTGGACACATGGTGAGAGAATGAAAATGTGATACTCAACCTGTTTTCAAATACCATAATGTAGTCATCTACTGATTTAGGGTGTCACTTTTTATGTTTAAGAGTAATGTAATCACTTATATTTTATGTATCCACCAAATGAATGAATGAAAGAATCCACTCAATACTTTATCTCCCCAGGACTCACCTTGACTCATGCTGTTCTGCTTTTGAGCACCTAAACTCTGTGGTGAGTGAACTTCCTCAGGTGGAGAAGCTCTTTCTGCCCTCACACACTCCAGGCAAAGACAAGCGTCCACCAGCCATCATTCAGGGCCTTCAGATGCTCAGAGAGCAGGTGCAGGCAGCTATAACAGATTTCACCACATGGAAAGCCCAGCTTCTAACCCTTGGAGCACAGCCCACAGGTATGTGTATCAGCAAAGGGTATTGTTGAATGGTGTATTGTCCCTACCTAACTGAAATTGTCCATATTTCTACAGCACCAGAATCTGTCTTCTGCTCTGAATTCTCTGCGGAGTTGGAAACACACCTCAACATAGTGCTGTGTGCTGTTCAGGCACTGGTGAAGAGACGTGGACAGGAAATTCAGCCAGACACAAAGAGAGGTATCACCAATAATCATAATTGTAGTAAGATTTTATACAGATTTGAACTAGAAATGTTACTCTATAGAGCCTGCAGAGGGAGACCTGGAAGAAGTGGGAGAAGCAGTGGAGGAACTACTAAAAACAGGCCATCTGAATCCTTTACTGCATGAGGACCTGGAGACCCAGATAGAGGCTTTGCGAGTGGGAGAAGTGAATTCAGGTCTGGAGAGGCTCTTTTTCCGTCTGAGGAGCTACAGAGATTCTTGTCTATCCGCACAGATTCAGGTACCATACCAGCAAAACATCTGATATTAACAAGTGTACAGGCTGCACAATTACCATCAGTTTATCATTTAGTAGTAGTAGCGTTATTAAATGTCCCAATTACTTTTTTTTAAATGTATGTATTTTAAATGTATGCCTTTGGTTAATCTTGAACGGGGGTTCATTAGCCTCAGTGAGTCCACTCATTTGTGATTGTGGTCTTTTGCAGGAGTTGAACCGAGCATGCAGGATGCTACTGCGTCTTGAGCCAGTGTTGGACACTTATTCAGACCTGGTGCGCTTCTTTTTGTCTGTATCAGTGGGGGTCCACAGGAGCACTGGCAAACTCCTGTCTGTGCTAAGCAGCATCTTCACAGAGCTCGCTCAGAAGGTTAGTGCAATCAGCATCCTTAACACATCAATATTTAAGGTATTTTCTGGACATTTTAATTGTACTTGTATGTAGTATTTTATAGTAAAATCATAGAAAAAAAAACAACTTACACCATTTACATATTTACCAAATAATACTAAAATCATGACCACTTATTGTTATTAAGGTCTACAAAAAACATGTTTGTAAATTGAAAAAGATCTTTTCATTTGATGACATTATCAACACTGCAATTCAAAATCTATTGTGTGACAGACACTCTTAAAAGGTAAAAACATCTATAAAAGCTTTATAAAGTAGTCAGAACAGCTAACGAAGAAGATTCATAGCCTCGTTCAGAAACTCTAAACATATTGTAACATATAATACTAATACATTTACATTGATGTACATGAATAATATGTACACACATTCAGTAGGCATTATACAATGTATTTTCATGTTATTAGTTCATTGAGTTGAGTGAGTGCTAATAGATCTCTTCCTCGTCACAGCCATAGTCTCCTATAAGTTTGAGTGCGCTCACACACTGCTCTTCTTCTTCCTCCTCCTCCTCTTCAGTGTGGGGGTCCTCCACCTGGGGGACCTCGGGGGGGATGGGTTCAGGAGGCTGGGCAGGAGAGGGCTCTGGAGGTGGGGTGGGCTCTCGAGCAGAAGGCTGAGGGGCCTCTGATGGAGAAGTTGTTGTGGCCTCTCTATGATCGGCTACCAAGAAAGCTTTTTTCTTTTTGGTGGTGGCAGGAATAAGTGGGCGAAGCCTTTTGCCCATATTGCTAGCTGTAACTGCCAATCCTTTGCTGTGGTCTTTATTTTTGCGGTTTCTTTGCCGTTTCAGGCATTTCTTTTCAGGACCAGCAGCTATGTTGACGGAACTGTTTCCTGTTTCAGAGACAGGACTTCCTGTGTCACTGCGGTTCAAGTCTCGCAACACATCATAGTTTATTTTACTGGAAATCTTTTTCTTCTCCAACATTCTCTCAATGGCCTCTGTGGCCGTCTGTGCCTCAATCTGAGCTGGCCGTCGTCGAGACTTCTTTGGTTTCTCTTTGTATGTGCCCTGTTCTTTTTCTTTCTGGATTCTCTCCTCCTTTTCTTTCTGTTCCTTAAGATACTCCTCATTCTGTTTAATCCACAGTGCTGTCTTCACCTCCACCTCTCTGTCATTTAGAATGTACTTGTCTATTTCTTGATCATCAATGCCATTCAGATCCAGCTCTCCTTCAGACTCCTCATTGTTTGTTGCTTTCTTACTGGTCTCTGAGAGAGCACTGCTCAGTGTCCCAAGGATAGATGTAATTGGAGCTGTTGGTCTCACAGGCCCCACTCCAGCCTCTGATTCCGCAGCTAGCCCCGCAGGCCCTGCACCCTGCCCAGTCTCCTCCTGGATAACTTGACAAAGAAAGTTCTCAGCGAGGGTCTGGGCTGTGACCTCAGCATCAGGCTCTTCTGTATCTGAGATTACAGACTCCTTGTCCTCTGGGTCAATGTGCTTCGTATAAGCTGCATAGATACCTCTGAGTTTGGGCCGGCTTTTCTCAAGCTCAGTCTCAATTTCATCCTTGTAACAGCTTATTTCTCCCTCCACCACCTCATCAAGTTTCTTTGCCAGCTCTTGCTCCAGCTGTTGCATCTTGTTCTTGTTCTGCCCAGCTGTGAATGATGGCGGGTCACACTCCTGCTCCAAGTCCACTTTCATGAACTCATCAATTGTCAACTGGCTGGTGGGTGTGTCTTCAAACTCTGTCAGCCTCTTACGAAGTGTAGCCTGGCAGACTTTTACCACACTAATCACATCCTTCACAGTGCGGTGGAACTTGTGCATGCGTGCAGCCACTAACAGTGCAGCTCCACATAAACCTGATGGCCGGCGACCTGTATGCATCCAGTCCCTCTTCATCCTCTGCACCAGGCGCAGTGCAGTCATGGACACCTGGTGCGTCTGCTCCCCAAAGTCCAGCATGTGAGCAAAGCGTGGGACATACAGGCAAGGATCAATGGCCGGGGCATTGATGCACAGTTCTCTAGCTAAAAGTAAGAAGGTTTTCCCCAGAATGTAAACGTTGACTTGAAGTAGGTCACTAAGGTCCAACAACATGTGCGGTGTGCCTTCAGTTCGGCACACCAAGTAAAGGCAGGCTGCAATGAGATGCTGAGTCTTTCGGCCACGGGTCAACTGCTTACTGACCGCCATTTTAAAGAAGTTAAAAGCTGTGTCCAAGCAGTGTTGATTCAGTTGTAACTGGCTCCCCAAAGACTGGATCTGACGCCTCCCATTCTGTAGCGTCTGAGCCCTGGACTCTTTGCCCAGTCCAGAGTGAAACCCAGAGCCCAACTGAGGAGTCTTGGCAGGCCCTTGGGAGGAGACAAACTGCCCAACTGCAGAGGAGACGCCGCCACTACTCTCGACAAATGTCACTTCTGAGACTATGATGTTGTCCTCAAGCACTGACCCACATGAGGTGCACACAGCGCTGCCCCGGGCCTGGTCGATATCGATGTCCGATCCTCCGCAGGCTCGACATGCGGAAGGAGCCATTGCTTTGTCCGTCAATGTTCGTCAAAAAGCCTTGAAATACGCAAACGTTAATGCGTTCCCGGAAATAATATACACCCCATAATGACTAATGATGCGATATAATAGTAAAACACGCTTTGTGTTTATTAAAACCTTGAATTTGTTAGACCCATCTGTATTCTGCCTGTATTTTGATTCGATAGCGCACAAATATGACATCATTGGACGTTACCATCTCTATAAAATGCGTTTCTATAAATAAACGGAAATAATAGTTGTATTATATTAGCGTGCATACCTAAAGTAAAGGTTTACAGACCGCAGATATCATCACGAATTAGAGCCTTGTTGCTATTATAAAATGTGTTATAGTTTGAGACGGAATGGGCGCGTCCAGCTAACGTCATCACAGACGTGATGACGTATGAACGGGAGGGAACCATCAAAACAAAACTGATAAAACCATATCTATGTGATAAAACTCAAAATTATAGTTTGCACAGAAAATAATGTCGTTGGTAAAGAATAAGTAGCTATATGGATTGTCAATCTATTAGGATACGAAATTAAAATGGATGTAGTACCTCATTTACTTTAGTCATTTACTGAACCAAATTGCACTACTGTTACTATATCATTCATTTATTATGTATTATTGAAATTATTGTGTTAAAGTGTGGGAAAAATGCTATGTAACCCATTTACCCTTAATTTCACTGCAAAAAAGAGCCATTATGATTGCTCACAAGGTTCACTAAATGCATTGGACAAATATGCATTTTTAAAATCATCAGGCTTAAAACTTAATGATCTGGTAAACTTTAAAAGAGCTCAAATTATGTTCAGGGCATCTATAAACTCTCTTCCAGCTAATTTAAATGATTTATTTCAAGACTGAAATGCTCATCATAACTACAAACATAGAGGTAATAGAAATGTTATCAGCTGAAATGTATAACTACTTTGAAGCAAATGTGCATCTCAGTATATGGAGTTAATGTGTGGAACGGATTATTTATATATAAAACTAACAAACTGTGCTGGAGCCTGGTTCAGTTTAAAAAACTATTTAAAAAAAACAATACCTGGATGAGAGACAGTGATGCCTCAGCACAGTGTGTGATGTGAGGGGTAGGGCCGGTGTTGTGTCTGGATGAGTGTGTGAATGTTTGTTTTGTGTGTCTTGTCTCGTCATGTATGTGTTCTGTGAAGTGTGGGAGGGGACTGGAAAGCTTTGCTTTATCCATCCCCTTTTCAAACCATGCATGTTTGTATTTGCGTCTGTATTGTTATGTTATGTGAATTGTATGTGCAGGTTTAAAATAACTAACTGACAAACTAACTAACTTATTATAATCACAACAATGATTTACCTCAATGGTCAATTTGCTATAAAAGTTGGAAGGTTTTAGAATAGGGTGACCAGACGTCCCTATTTACCCAGGACCGTCCCAGTTTTGAGTCCTGTGTCCCCTGTCTCAACAGATTTATCTAAAACCAGTGATTTGTCCTAGCTTATATAAGAAATGTCCCAGTTGTCCTTATTTTTGATCAATTTGATACCAGTCAACATTAAAGAGAAGCATACATTTGTCATTTGTTTTGGTAAAATACACAAGAAAAAAAACACAAAGGAAAACACCAAGAAAATGTGACTATATTGACTAACATATTTGTAGTGCATAGTGCATAACAATTTTCTTTATGAACTCATTTCACAGTTTTATTATTACCAACCACCCCAAACCGGAAGTGTCCCAGATTTTGATTTTTAATTCTGGTTACACTATTTGAGAGTAAATCATATATTTTGTGATAGTATAACTGAATTTTAAATTTGTTATGTACAGGGTTTCTGTCTACCTCAAGAGCTGATTGCTGGAGGAGATGGGGAAGGTGCCACTGAATTTCACGACTATGAAGGCGGAGGAATTGGAGAGGGAGAGGGCAACAAAGATGTCAGTGACAAAATTGAAAATGAAGACCAGGTAAGAAAACGTTGCATGTGGGATTTGTTAGTGGATGCAGATAATTGTGGTTTAATAGTGGTTTAAAGCATACTCTAAATAAGAATATTCAGCTGAACAAAATAAACTTGGAAAAAATGAATATCCAGTAAGAAACATAACACAAAATGTACAATATACAAGTTAACCGGATGCAGAAAATATTTGTTTTGTATCAGATAAATACAGCAAGTGTAGGTTTCATTTTGTAGAGTTTTTGAGTAATATTTCTTTTTGCAGGTGGAAGACATGCAGGATGGGCAGGAAAAGGAAGAACAACAAGACCAAGGAAACATTAAATCTGAAGACAATGCTATAGAAATGTCTGAGGACTTTGATGGTCAGATGCATGATGGGGATCCAAAAGAAGAGGGTACTGTGCACAACTACATATTTACCTAATGCAAATTTTCTTTAATGCAGTTAATTAATAAAAGTTTGAAATATATTTGATTCTTATCATTTGTAGGTGCGGATGATGAGTCCGATGAAGAAGAAGAGGAAGAGCTGGACAAAAAGATGGGTGACTTGGGTGAAGGGCAAACAGACACCCTGGATGAGAGGCTGTGGGGAGATAATGACAGTGATGAAGAGGAAGGCAGCGAGAAGGAGGAAGAGTTCGGGCAGGGGATGGACCAGGTGCGGTATGGTAACTCAAAGGAGAATAGCAATGTTTTATTTGTTTGTTCTTACAGTTTTCATTGTTTTTTTCAGGGTGATTCTGAACTGGTGGCCAAAGATGACAACTTGGATGCTGCTGAGCCCAACAAGGACAAAAAAAATCAGGACAAAGAGGAACCTGATGAGGAGAAAGAAAATGAGCAGATCCATGAGCAGGGCGATCAGGTGGGACTGTTTCTGTATTAGACCCGACTTTAGGTTGAAATTACTCTGTAGTCACATCTGTGTGTCTGCTTCCTCAGAGGGAGTTTGATGAGAATGAAGTGGATCCATATCATGGACAACAAGACAAACAGCCGGAGCCTGAAGCTATGGATTTACCCGAGGATCTGAACTTGGACCGGGAGGACGAGGGTGGAGATGACAATGACGGGGATGGTAAGATATGGGAGAAAAACTAAAGCTGTGAATATGTTTGTTTGGAAATTGGAAAAATGGGTAAAGCACACAGTGTTCTGCTTTTCAACTTTTGTGTTATTGGTCATGTCCACACATCAATGATATCCACAAAGTCAGGATAATGCAATTTGTTTCTGTTGGTTTAAGGAAATATTGTTGCTCCCAAATTATTTTTGACAGATTAAGCAAAAGAGGATTATATATTATATGAGAAATTAGAGTAGTCTGGATCACATCTTTTACCGTTTTTATGACAGAGGAGAATCCATTTGACCTTGATGATAAAAATATGGATCTGGATGAGAAAGACGAGGGTCAGGAAGAGGAGGCTAAAGGAGCAGAGAACATGGACGAGCTGCCTGAACAAGAGGCAGAGGAAGCCAATCAGGACGAACAACCGGGAGAGCAGAACGATGGAGCAGAGGAAGAACAGAGAAAAGAGGAAGAGGAGGGAGACCAGGAGTCTGATGAGAAACACGAAGGAGAAGACAAAGGGGAGGCAGACCAAGCTAAAGAGCAAGACTCCACTGCTCCAAACTATCAAGGACAGGAACCAAAGGTACACCCCCTGTCCCAATGTTTGAACTTCAGCATTGGCTAAAGCAGATGAAATACTAAATTTCATATGTGTTCTCTCTCAGGACCAAGAGGAACAGGAGGGTGATGAGGAGCAGCTAGAGTCAACTGACAGAAAAGAGCACAATACAGATGGGCAGACCGGAGAGGAGAACGTTCAGAGCAACACAGCTGTGGAACTGGGAGGAGAGGCGTCTGAGAGGGACCAGGCCAAAGAGGTGAGTGTTCTCCTGTAGAACAAAGTCATATCCTCAATGCAGGTCCTCACCTTTTTGTGTCCTCCAGGAACATGGGAGTGGAACTGCTGACGCCAACCAGTCTGAAGGACACCAGTCTCAACTCACAGCACAAATGGCCTCACAGCGTCAGACAGAAAAACAAACTCAGGTACAGTGTTTGTACAGGATCTGACTATAGCCAATATGTTTGATTGGTTGATTTCGCACCTAAATTGGTCTCCTTAATGTTTCCAGAGTTACAAGAGGAAGCCTGGACAGGCTGACAATGAGCGCACCACTGGAGACTACAATGAGCGCATCAACAAACGTCTGAGAACAATGGACAGGTCCATAGAGCAGAGGGATGCCCGGGCTGAGGGAGAAAAGCAGGCACAACAGGAATCTGATCTGTATGAGCACATCAGGCAGGGAGAAAGCACCTATGATGCACAGACATATGGTCAGTAATGCACCTGTGTAGTGATCTGCAAGTGAAGAATGTACATGGTTTACTTGCACAGCTTTTCACTGTAAAGAGGTGTTAAACAAAACAATCTGCCTTTCAGATGTTGCCAGTGCAGAACAGCAAAAAGCAGCAGGTCCCCAGAAGGATGAAGAGCAGAATGATGAGGTTGCTATGGAAATGGAGGAGGAGGAGCTTCAGAGTGCTGAAGTTTCAACTCTGAACCCTGACAAGCAAGACACAACTAACATTAAACAACAAAAAGGTAGCAAAAAAAAAAAAAGAAAAAATCCGGACCACTGTAAGACACTTTTTGACTGCTCTGTCCTCTGTGTGAAGGAGGTGACAGTCAAGACATGGACGTCCAGACACTGGGAGACAGCCAAGAGGACCAAGACAACTGGAAGGACAGACCGTTATTCGGCAGAGATGATTTAAAACAGAGAAATACAGAGTCCACTATCCATACAATCCCTGAGTTATTGTTGGAGTCTGCTGAAGTATGTCATAATGGCAGCTCTCATTTCAAACTGCATCAAACCTGTGAATGATTTCAACTCAACACTTTGTTTATGTTTGCAGAGAGTAGACCAAGATCCAGAGGAGATGCGAAGAGAAATGGAAAAACTGCTTGAAGTCTGCCACAAGCTGCCTGCAGGAAGCCCTGAGGAGGTGAGTTCTCTGACTTGGTGCCTTTAGTGCCTTGGACAATCTTACTTTGTGTGAGGTAGTGAGGTCGCGTTTGTGTTGTCCATGTTGTCCAGGTGGGGGCAGCAGCCTGTTTGTGGCAACAGTACCAGAGTGTGACCTCAGGCCTGTCACAGCAGCTTTGTGAGCAGCTGCGCCTTATACTGGAGCCTACCCAGGCGGCTAAACTCAGGTCAGTACATCCACTGCCTAAAATCATCCATGGGGTTCGGTCCATCTGTTAATTGAGTTATGTTTCAGGGGGGACTATCGGACTGGGAAGCGCCTTAACATGAGGAAGGTTATCCCGTACATCGCCAGCCAGTTTCGCAAAGACAAGATCTGGCTGCGCAGAACCAAACCCAGTAAACGGGAGTACCAGATCTGTCTAGCCCTGGATGATTCCTCAAGCATGGTGGACAACCACTCCAAACAGGTCTGAACGGCTGAGTGACTTTGCCTTTGACATCCCTGAAAACAAACTAGATGCCTAAATTATAATGGCTGTTTTGTTTCTCCTTGTGCCACGTGTTAGATGGCCTTTGAGTCCCTGTCGGTCATCGTCAATGCCCTGACGCTGCTGGAGGTGGGTCAGGTGGCTGTGTGCAGGTAAGTGTCCCCTCTGTCCTCTTTGTAATTAACTCAAGAGTTTTCTTTCCGCTAATGTGGAACATGTTTTGTCCAGTTTTGGTGAAGAGGTACAGCTTCTTCATCCATTCCAGCAGCAGTTCAATGACGAATCTGGAGCTCGTATCCTCAGACTGTGTCAGTTTCAACAGAAAAAGACAAGGATTGCTCAGGTAACACTTCAGGCATGCATTATTCTTTATGCATGTATGTAATCTAGGAATTATGAGCATTCCCTATTTTTGTGTCTACAGTTTTTGGAAACTGTGACAAAAGTATTTTTGGCATCAAGACCGCACTCTCCAGCGTCCACAATGTCAGGTACATGCCTATCAAAATGTTTCTCCAAATCAAAATTTTTGGAGGAGCAAAACAAAAATCATTCACATTAATTTGCAAAGACTATGATTATATTTCAGTTAAAAATAAACGGGCACAGACAAATTTTATATTGTCTATGCACCTGTATTATATTGGTCTTTATTAGATAATGGTGTATCCACAGAGACTGCCCAGCTCCTACTGGTGGTGTCTGATGGTCGTGGGCTGTTCCTCGAGGGGAAGGAGAGGGTGACTGCTGCAGTGAGAGCAGCTCGCAGTGCCAATATCTTTATCATCTTTGTGGTTTTGGACAATCCAAACTCCAGAGTAAGCAACATTATACTATTTTAATAAGCAGTTGCTAAGCATTTGTTTGACCTTTTTGACTGTTCCTTGTGTTGCAATAGGACTCCATTCTGGACATCAAGGTGCCCATATTTGGTGGGGCAGGACAGATGCCAGAGATCCGCTCCTATATGGATGAGTTTCCTTTCCCGTTTTATGTGGTTCTTCGAGATGTGAATGTGCTCCCTGAAACTCTGAGCGATGCTTTGAGGCAGTGGTTTGAGCTGGTCACTGCAGCGCATCAGTGATTATTTTAATGTGCCTTTCTGGGCTCTATACAAAATGGACCATATGTAATTTAGAGGTTATTGTAACAAAAGTGCCTTAGATGAGAAAGAATCACAGATCTGGTTTGATATTCAGAAATGTAAAAATTTCAAATGTTTTAGGACTCTGAAGTTTATGCAGAATGTGACTCAGTTAAAGAGAGCGCTTTGCTCCTCTCTGAATCCATCTTCTACTCAAGCACACAGTATATATGTAAATGATCTGTAAATCATGTGTCTATGCTGCATCTCTAATAAACACATCAAACTATTTTTCCTGAAATGGTTTGTTTGTCTGTGTGTTTGTGTGTGCTTGTTTTACTTTTAGAATTTAGATGACAAATTCTGATAGCCATGCTGCTTCGTCACTGTAGGTGGCAGCATTCATCTTTTCCATGAGATAGTACCATGGATCTATAATGGTTAGTACACTTACCCATAGATATAGAAAGGTAGATCTCGCATAATTATTATTTTAATTGTGATACATATGTCTGTAGAGCTTGCATTAAGAATTAATCCTGGTTTAGTAATGGTTTAGTCATGGGATAAGTCCTGGTTCAGACCGTATTCGGCACAAATGTCCGGCATCTTCGCTTGCTGATACTGTGAAAAGCCGTGGTAAAATTACGTTCAGTGACTACTGTAGACCACGGAAGCCCAGTACCAAGATGGCGTCGTATTAACGCATGCCACGAGGCTGAGCGCGAGATCTACCGTTCTAAATGCGCGTTACATGCTCAAAACATCCGGCTGAGTAAACATGGCCGGCACAAGGTTACCCACAGTGGCGCTTTCTCTCAAACAGGTACGAATCCGTTTATATGTCAGCTTTTAAACCTTTTCTGCTACTTACAGCATTACACAGGGAATAAAAGACAAATCACTAACTTTTTTAACAGCTGCTCTACCCTGCACGCACTCACCATAATGGCCCCCAGTAAATATTAGAGACAAGGTTTATTGGTTCATTTAGCATTACCATATTTTGTGGATTGGATTGTAGGTCCTGTAGTTTATATGACACCTGAGGGGAATGCTTTATTGAAAAAAAAATCAAGTCCTCATTAGGTAAATCTTTTAATATTTCATCTGGAAGGTGCAGCATTAAGACACGGGTTAATTATGTATCAGTCACCAGGAAATTAACGTAAGTTAGAAAGGAATAATAATTAGACCCTTGGCTGTTTGCAGTTCTTGCAGCGACAGAAGGTTTTGGGGATCTACAGGAACATGTTAAGGACCATCCGACAAGTCCCAGATCCAGCTGACCAGAAGTACCTCAGAGACTGGGCCAGGGACGAGTTCAAGAGGAACAAGAACGCCACTAATCCGGTAAGAGCGAACAGTCCAAAGTGATAAATGCTTTAGCAGTTTACTAAACATTGTCTTTAAGGGTTTAAGAGAGGTAGATTTACTAAGGGTATGTATGCTATTCATATTTATACCACATATCATCTTTTTAGGATGCCATTCGGATGATGATCACACAGGCAAATAATCACCTTGAAGAACTGCAGAAGTCTTTAGCCTTGGCCAGGTAGCGTCTGGCCCCATGAAGGTCTGGATTGTCTGAGTAGTGTCCTCTGTAGGGAGGATCATTTGGACTTGAACTGAGCCATTTGTGGGTTTTTGAACACTTGCCTTTGAAACCTGCAGCCACTGGTTCCACAAATTACACAAATTACATTTGGTTACACAAATGTGTAATATATTACAATATCTACTGCGGCCCATCTTGATGGATAAGGCTAATTTGATTCCTCAAACAACAATATTGTTAGGAAAGAAATACAGTGGTCAGGTTCTTTTCTGGAGTATTTATTAAAAGGTGACACACATTCATTTGACACGTGAAATAACCCTTCAGCTGTTCAAGACTGTCAATTTCTGCACCTCAAGCTTATTCTACTGTACTTTCAAAACATACACACCTCTTATCACAAATTATTTCACTCATATCAATACTTCACAATACAAAATTAATTAACAAATAAAAATGAGTTACAAAAATAGCTGAATGTGAGTGTAACTTAATATGTACTAAACAGCTAACATCTCACTTTAGTTTCTACTTGCATCACTACAACTTGATTTTGTCCCTCTAATAAACACTGGTCAGACTGTTTTGAATCACTTTACAACAGAAATTAGTGAAATCTGTTACACTGAACTGAGCTTCTGAAGGTTATACCTATGTTCAGTTGTGGGCTGGAGCATAACATTGTTACTGTTTGGTCCAGATTCTGAGAACGCCGTCAACTGTTACAGCTCACATTTTTTCATCCACTGTTCTCTCGTCTTCAGAGGAGCCTATGAGTCTAGACGGGATATGACAGTAGAATAGCATCTTTGATGAGCACATGCTTCAGTGTATCAGCTGCAGTGCTGCTGAGCCCGGAGCACTCGCAGCTCGTCCTCCAGGTGTGTGATTCTGTCCAGGAGCGCAGCACGGTCAGCCTGGGCCTTCTGCTCAGCCTGCCGTCTGGCTTCCTGCAACTTCCTTTCATACCACCGCTCCATCTGCATGGACACAGTCTCAAACAAGTGCTGAGTCACCTGCACAGCATGTCTGTCCTTTTCCTGAGTCAGTGAGGGCTCAGGTGGCTCCCTGAACACCTCTACACCTCCTTTACTTTTAGTCCTGCTCTGGGAATGCCTGCGGTGGCTCTTGGCTCTGTCAAGGCTGCTGGTGCGGTGCTTTTTGCTGCTGTCCACAGCAGAACCTGCCTGATCCTTGTCCTTCCTCAGGTCTGGGGAGAGCACAGCTCGCTGCTTGGGCCGCACTACTGGATCAGAGGCTACATCTACTCTCTCTGTACAAAATCACAACATGAGCAATGAGGGGTCAATCAAAGGCACATTTTCATTAAAACACATTCTTTCCAAACATGATCTTCAGAATGGAGATAAACATGTCAAAATGTATTAATGTATTTGTGAGATATTTTGTCTTCTTTAGATCTGTATCACTGAAAATCTTTACCTGCAGATGTGTCCACATGGACAAAGTAGTTAGCTGAGGTTGCACCATCCTCTGGCGTTCCAGTACATGGGACTCCAGCCTGCGAGGCCTCAGTCTTAGTTGTGTCAGGCATCACAGTGAGCACAGCCGCTTCACTCAGACCATCAGTCTCACAGGGTCCAGGGTCAATGTTCTGAAGCTTGGACAGACACCAGCTCTTCAGCTCATTCATTAGAGACACCTGGTTCGACAAGAAGTAAGGGTACATTCACAACACAAGTATAAATATATAACAGCTGCTCTGTCTGGAGGTACTGAAGTGGTCACCTGCCGCTTGTGGCTCTCCTGACGCTCCTGAAGGGCCCTTTGGTCGATCCTCTGCAGACACTGGCTCCTCTCGGCCCACACCCTCTCCTGGGTTAGCTTTTCAAGAGCACGCATCTGAAATAAACAGTATCAACATCTCACCTTTTTCCTTTTTTTGCAGGCAAAGGTTGCATTTTACAATGTCAATTTCATTTCTATAGCACCTTTACATCCTAAGCAGCCCAATAAATGAATAAATGAAAATAAACACAAGTGCAATAAATGATATTTAAATACACACTAAAATTCATTTATTCTATCAATAAAAAATAGTTTTAAAAAGATAATTTAAAAATCATCTCAACTCATGTTAATAATAAGAAGAATCTGCTGATAGCTGCTTAGACACTGAGAAAAGCTGATACCTGGTGCTTGTTGCTGCAGTCCAACTGGCCTAACTTTGAGTTCATTAAGTCCTGGACAGAGTGGATCTCAGTTTTCATTTCCTCTTTGGTTGCCTCTAGCTGGTTCTCCAGTTTGCTGATGAGAGGTTCGCAGCGACAGCCGCTCAGTGGTGCCTGCATAACCCTGCCATCCTTGGCACGGTACAGAGTGTACAGCTGATAGGCCTTGTAGTTGTGAGGAGGTAAGGAAGTGTGAGGGGACACTCCTCGTAGTTTTCCTTTTCGCCTGTGGAGGGTGCTGCTGTGTCTGGCCTCTTTACGTCGCAGGGGTTCAGACAGTGACTGCTGTACACAGACAAACTCAGTTTTGGCTTTACCAACTGTATCCATGTTAAAGCGGGTGGAAGAGATACCTTGCCCTGGCCTTTCTTGTCTTTAGCTTGTTTGCTGTTGGCTTGTTTGATCTCATCAGATTTTTTGGACGCCAACTCACTGCTAGGTGTGTCACCTGCAGCAGAGCCACTCTCCTGTAGAGAGAAAACATCCATGTTAAAGCATATTTTCCATTTAGAGTTATCACGTTTGACATGGCAGAGATGGTCACCAAATCAGGGCCTCTGTCAAACACTGAGCATAACATGAAACTATCTCTAATGCCAATGCAAAAGTGTCTGTGCGTGTACCTTCAAGGGCAGCATCTCATCTCTGGGGACTGACTGAGCTCGACCCTCTGCCTTTAGTTTCTCTCTCCTCTTCCTGGCACTTCTGCCACGGACAAAGCACTGGCCCAGAGCAACACATTAGACTGCTTCAGAAACATTCACAGTGTTTTCATTTCACTGAGACTGACTTTAATAGTACCTGGGGTGCTTTAGTTAGGAGAAGCGCCACCTGGGGGTTGTTGTGCTCTCTTGCCAGGTCCAGTGCAGTTTGGCCCGCCTGATAATACACAGGGTGGATTATTATGTGATCTCTCTGATCTGAGGTAAATAGAGGCTCACATTGTTGCAGATGCGACTGTCAGCTCCAGCCTCCAACAGCAGACCAACTGTTTTCTTATGATTGAGTGCAGCCGCCACATGGAGTGGGGTGTCCCCAGCCTGCACAACGTGAATAAATATACACTTAATGTTCTCTCTCAGTTTATGGACAGATCAAACATATGTATGCACAGACCAAATTTTTGTGTGACACTGAGCAAAAAGCGCCCAGCAGGATGCGAATGATGGGCAGGTGGTTGTAACGTGCTGCTACATGAAGACACGTGTCCCCTGTCTGCAATGGCAAATGACAACAGGCATACTCCAGACAAGTTTTTCACACTATAATACATGTAATAATGCCACACACATATAACAAGTAAAGACCATTCCGGTTCTTGGCATGTAAGCAAGATAAGTTAATTAAGTTTATTTGGTCTCTATTTGTGTGGCTCACTGACATGGTTGCGTGTGTCCGGCTGGGATCCCCCTAGTAGCAGGACCTTGGTGCTCTGAGTGTGTCCATTCTGACAGGCCAAATGCAGCGCTGTGTTCCCTGCCTGTGACCAGCATAAGAGACAGTCAGGGCATCCAGCATTCTCAGAGAAGTCCTCGAATTGCACACATATTGTAACTGTATGACCATTAGACCTTGTTTTTCGCATGAACGTTGGCTCCAGCCTTGACTAGCAGTTTGACTGACTGACTGAAGCCATGCCAGGACACTTCATGGAGAGCAGTGTTTCCATCCTACCAGTTAAAACGTTAAAAGTTAAATTAGATATTATTATGATATATCTAAATGGTGGTTTAACTGGTCTTTGTGCCTGTGATGATGAAGAGTGGAGTACCTTGTCCTCCCGGTCCAGAGCACAGCCCTCCTGGAGCAGAGCGCTGATGACTGCAGTGTTTCCATGCACAGCAGCCCGGTGCAGTGCTGTTTGCCCGCCCTGCGACACAAACCACAATCCTTCAAGCATCTCATCACAATGTAGCACACTATCAGCATTTTAAATAATTTTCTATGTCTCTGTCATGTCTCTAGTAAGCCAAAGCAAAACAGCCCTGCAGCCACAGAACCCTATGTGAGACCAGAGCAGTAAAAAGGTGAACCAGAGGAGGATTTTCAGACCTCGCACTCATGTCTTTTCCTGTAGAGCTGCAGGTCATTTGTCAGATAGAGTGTGTATTAGCCAAGTCAATGTGGAAACAAGTTTCTGTCAGGTATACAGAGAGCAGACAAAAACAGCTGTGCCCAAAAGACATGGATGCAGTAGAAAGAAATAGAGAACAAGGCCAGAGGTCAGAGGTCAGCAGGCTGGAGCAGAGCAGCAGCATTGGAGGAGGACTGGCACAAGCACATTAAGCTAACCTTCAGTGCACCCCGGGGCGCAGAGCTCCTCCTCCTCTGCTGCTGCTGCTGCTCCGTCACACTGCTTTCAGACCATAGCCAGTCCACAGGCCACTGCTCCACTGGGGAGGGAGTTCTGTAGCCTGAGGGGAGGCCCATGAGGGGACACTCCAGAGGATCCCACTCCAGCCCAATGGAAGTCATTGGACCATAGAGTGGAAAGTTAAAGGGTAGATGCAAAAGCGTGCGATTTGAGGAGGATGAACCAAAAACAGGCTCTGGATGACAGTCTTGTCTGCAGCTGTCAGATGAAAGTGCGTACTCACGTCGTCTTGGATGTCCAGGTCACAGCCAGCTCTGAGCAGGACATGCACAACCTCAATGTGCCCTTTGTGAGCTGCCAAGTGCAGAGGGCTCCGGCCAAACTAAAATAATACATGAAACAGACAAGAGTGGTTATATAGCAGTGTGCCGGCTGTGACTTTTTCCAGAGTTCCAATAGTTATTATGAAAAACTGGAAGCCGACTCCAGTCGCGCACTCACCCTGGTCACTGCCACCTCCGCTCCCTTGTTGATGAGGTGAACCACATTTTGGAGCTGTCCCTTGTGCGAGGCTACGAGGAGGCGCTCCGAGAGGACATGCACCTCATTCTGCGGGCTCATGAAGGTGTGCTGACAGGCTACAGGGGGCGCTCTAACTCATGCTGGTCTGTTACAACTTGGGCAGGTGCAGATCCTAGTCCTGTGCTGAGGGACAGGAAACACATGGAGTGGATGGCACATGGCAAACAGGAAACAGACCTCTCACAGCATCAGTGCTGCCTAATGACAAGTATTTTCTCAGCCTAACATGATATTGGGCTTGTGTAGAGAATCCACTCAAGAACTATAAATATAGTTACACTAACATAGAGGAGGACTGATTTCACTAATACTGACAGAAAATCTGCTTCATGGTTAGGAGTACGTCATTTCACTCAGTTTGTAATCCTGGGATATGTTCACTGTCCACATGCACAAGAATTCAGAAGACTTCAGAATTAAATGCCATAATAACCTGTTGTACCATGGCTGGGTCCATTTTCTTTTCAGTCCAGCTATGATTTAGAGGTTTTCAGATATGCTCTCAGGAACATTCCTGCAGTGATTGGCATTTACAAGTTACTACCAGATAAGAGCACAGGCCTTCCCTCGCAAAATACACTCTGATAAAGCAACATTTATGTAATTTCAGAGCCAGGTTTGGAAAGGTTTTACATGTAGAAAAACTAATCTCCAACAGTCTCTTTGAAGCAATGCTAAAAATTGGCACAAGTGACTCATGGTTGTTTCACAAAATATTAGTACTGAAAAGTAATGTAAATTTTAGTATAGATTAATAGTAGGGTATGAAAGAGGAGGGCAATGATGCCATTAGGATGCAGCAGACACGCGGCAGAGCATGTTTCAACAAGTGTGCTGTGATCAGAGCCCTTCTAATACATTTAGGGCACTTAAGCCATCACCTGTCTCCTGCAGGTGGTCTGTACTCAGTGAGACCAGGATATTCATTTTTGTTCAGATTATGATTTGAGGGTGTCTACTACTTGAATCAGAACACTGTGTTTGGTAAATTCTGGCAAAGTATTTTTTTCTATGGCAAAAGTAGGTTGGTGCTTCTAATTATTAGCACAGATGAAAAATATTTGTTCCTTCAGCATGGATAAAACTGGGAGACTAAAGTAAAAGCAGAAAAGTTAAGTCAATTAAAAGGATTGGAGCACAGATCTGTTCACTAGGAATGTCCTGGGCCATTCTCTGAAAATGGAGCC
>KN507930.1:11582-21945 GCA_000787155.1 Scartelaos histophorus | reverse complement strand
CAGAATAAATTTAAAATGTTTTTTTTTGTTTTCTCAAACCTGGTTGGGATGTTATTCTAAGTTCAGAGTAATATGACCATGATATTGATATTTGAAAACATTGAAAACATTAAAACATGATATCTGAAACAAGAGCAATCCGACATTTCTGATCTCCGCCAAGGGATGACGTGGACACAGAATCCGGATCCGGATCATCACCAAAATTTTACAGAGTCGTCCCTGCACCAAGATCTACCTCTGGTGACAATTTCATGAGGATCCGGCCAGTAGTTTCTGAGAAATCTCACTAAGATTGTATATCCAGATCCAGATTCCAGGTCCGGATCCGGATCATCACCAAAATTTAATGGAGTGGTCTTTGGGCCAAGATCTACCGCTGGTCAAAATTTCATGAAGATCTGTCCTGTACTTTTCAAGAAATCCTGTCCACAGACAAATAAATATATAAACTGACTCGATTGCATAATCTCCTTGGCGGAGATAAAAATGGACACGCTTGGACAGTATTGGTTTGAATATTATGGAGGAAATATCTATTCAAGAAAGCTGACATTTTATGTGGGATGACAAAGCACCTCAGAAAATATGTCAAAAAAGAAAGACAATAAATTTTATTAGATTTAGAGTAATTTTAAAGAGGTTTAAAAATAAGGGGCGGACAGTTGCACCACATGACACTAACACTTTAAGTACAAAAAACATGTAGAATAAGTAAAGATTTCTGAAAAAAATATTTGTTCCATGGACGTCACAGGTACTACAGGTATGTGGTGAATTATTATGAAATCTGAACCTTTTAAACTGAAGAAACTGCAATTGGACAGACGTCATGTCATTGACCCTAACAGAAAGTTCTCTGTTGTGTTTTTTAAATTCCATACACCTTAACTAGAATCATTACTCAAACACTCCTGGTATGTTTTTTGAGAACATAACCACATTATAACATGACTGAAATCTCCAAAGTCCATTTTGTTTAGTACACGACGTTTGAACAGTATAAATCTATGTTTTTTAACTTTAAACAAATGCAAGACTGGTTGAAAACTCTACTGTGTAACATTCCAGGATACACAACAACATCCACATGAGCAAGTGGCAAACTCCTCACCAGAAAAGTTTGATAGTACACAATCACTTCTATTTCATTATTTCTGCTCTGCCACTTTATGCATTGATGAACCTGGAGAAAATATGCATTTACTTTGTGGCATTGAAGGCAAACCGTATGATTCCTTGACACAGACATATCCATCATCCATGATAATCTCTGGTCTTTGCTGCGAATAATAAAGCGCATTATCAGGATCTGTTAACCTCATCGAATAAGATTGGATCATTTGCATAGAAATTGATTCTATCCCTGGGAATTTGTGAGTGATGACTGCAAGTTTCAATTTAACTACAGTGGACAATGGACAGTGCTGAAAAAGCCACACGAGTTGGCTTTAGAAATGGATTTCCAATTTCCGCACTGAGGTAGATTTTGAACGGCGGCGCGTGTGATTACGGACTGAGATGGTATTAATCTGTGTCATTTGCTCTTTCACAATCGTATGGCCGTGTCTGCCAGTCAAGCTTTGTCTGCACCCCCCATTGACTTTCTATTGGCCACATGTACCTCTGCTGCTCAGGTTCGTTCCATTTACCCTCGTACATGTACAGTCCCTGACAAAAGTCTTGTCGCTTATCCATTTTGTAGAAACAAAAGCTTATAACCTTACTTTAAATTAATCAATCGGTTTTAGAAATATCTCATATGAAAGCTAAAACCCTCCCAAATTATGCTCAATATACTAAAATAAATTTGCTTCACTGAAGAAAGATTGATCATTTAATGAACACAGAAAGGTCAGATTTTGGCAAGACAAAAGTCTTGTGGCCTTGTCATATGATGGACCCAATCCTGGATTACAGCCTCACCTGTGACCAGTTACTGATCAATCAATTAGTGGGTGTGTATAAAAAGAACCAAAGCGTTAATTATCAAGATGTTGAAGATCCAGATCCACTGCTGAGGTGGCTGACACCTTCAATGTGTCTCAGCGTCAAGTACAAAGAATAAGAAAAAGATCTGAAAAGACTGGAGATGTTTTTGACAGCCCAGGTCCGGCAGACCCCGCAAGACAACTGCTCGGGACGACTGTTTGTTGATTTGAAAATCCAAGGCCGGCCCCTTTTCCACTGCAGCAGAGCTCCACCAGGCCTGGTCACCTCAAGTCCCTGTGTCAACCAGAACAGTTTGTAGAATTCTGTCTGGAAATGGCCTCCATGGTCGAATCAGTGCACAGAAACCAGCACTAAACAAAAGGCAATTAAAAAACATGTGGCATTTGCCAAGGCCCACAGCTGCTAAAAGGATGGACACTGGAAAAGTGGCAGAAGGTGGATTTCTCAGATGAATCCTCAGTTGAATTACATCACAGCCGCCGCAAATATTGCAGGAGACCTACTGGAGCCCACATGGATCCAAGATTCACCCAGAACAAAGTTAAGTTTGGTGGCGGAAAAATCATGGTCTGGGGTTACATCCAGTATGGGGGTGTGCGAGACATGTGCAGGGTGGAAGGCAACATCAATAGTCTAGAATATCAAGAAGTATTAGCTACCTCTTACATTCCCAACCATAAAATGGGTCAAATTTTGCAGCAGGATGGTGCTCCACTGCATACTTCTATCTCTACATCAAAGTTCCTCAAGGCGAAGAAGATGAAGATGCTCCATAAATGGCCCAGTCAGCAGACATGAACATCACTGAGCATGTCTGGGGTAGAATGAACTAGAAAGCATGGAAGGCAAAAGCAAATAATCTTGATGAACTCTGGGAGGCATGTAAGACACTTTCTTTGCTATTCCTGATGACCTGGGAGGCATGTAAGACGCTTTCTTTGCTATTCCTGATGACTTCATCAACAATTTGTATGAATCATTGTGGAACCGCATGGATGAGTCCTTCAAGCTCATGGAAGTCATACAAGATATTAAATATGGATCTCACAGCACCACTACTTAATTCACTGATGTTATGCAACATATTTTTATATTTGAAATAAATTATTTTTCAATTTTCTGTAGATAATGATCAATCTTTCTTCAGTGAAGCAAATTAATTTTAGTATATTGAGCATAATTTGGGAGGGTTTTAGCTTTCATATGAGATATTTCTAAAAACCAATCGATTCATTTAAAGTCAGGTTATAAGCTTTTGTTTCTACAAAATGGATGAGCGAGAAGGCTTTTGTCAGGGACTCTACTTGGGTAGCTATTGTCAATAAATTACACCTATAGGACCATATAGGAGTAATGTATGGCTAAGGAGTTATAAATGAAATGCCCTTGAGAGAAAAAAAGCTTTACAGAAAATTCAAATTCAACCAAGTGAGTGCCTAATGTTTAAGGCTTTTACTTTTTATTCTTGTAGTAAAAATACTTTTAAGTAAAAACTTGTCCTGGAGATTCAATGCAATGCCCTTTTATCGGCTGATTTAGATTTTTGTAGAAATATAGCGCTCAATAAAATAGTATAGTTAATAATTTCAACTGAATTCTATAAAATGCAAATACAAAATAAAGTAAGCTTAAACAGTAAAGCACTTCTAGTATATTTTTCACTAACTTCTAGGAATTTTATTACTTTATTTATTATATTACTTCTGCTTGAGTAATATTATTTTGAAGTATGGCTTTAGAACAAATATTACCTGCTAAATCCATCTCAACTTGGCTTCTTTCCTTTAATCTTTTAAAAAATCCTACCGCATCTTAACTATGAGGTGAAACAGTATGAACTCTCTAAATGCACACTTTGAAATGGGCTGTGAACCTTCTTTTTTTTGTGATATCTGCCTAAAACCTTAAGCCACGCGGAGGTGTCACACAGTATAACATGGTGTAGCGTTCCTCAACCTCCTGCTGTGCCTTGGCCTCCTCATAGCGACTTCAAACCGATTTTGCAATGGGGGATTTCTCTCTCGAGGAAGACATCTACGTGCTAGTGTGGCGCTGGAAATGGTACCCCGTGCAGATTTGTGACTCTGCTTTCTGGGGGCACAGTACCAGCGATTTGATGGGTAGAGTGAATAATAGTAGTGTGAAGTTTTTTTTTTCTTCTTATCCCTTCGTCCGCCCACTCGCTGGAGCCATTACGCGGTGACTTACTGACAGAAAGGCAGGTTGGTGTCGGGGTCCAGGTGACAGGTGCCGCCATTGTAGCAATATCCGTCACAGAGTTGACAGCTGGGCGCGATTCTGCCATTTGTGCAACTGCAAGGTGAAGAAATAATGGAGCTAGTGACAAGTGCAGACTTTAATACAAGGAGCAACAAAGGCTCAGCGCTGCTTTGGTCAAACATGGAGGATAATACATGAAGAGAAATCATTACGGAACTAAAAGGTGTGGACTGTGGACATTTTTCGTCTCCATGAAGATGTAATTGCTTTGCCGACATTGCAATATTATTTTCTGATCTAAGTTATAATGTTCTTTTCTGATCACAAACACACCTGGAGTTGTTCACACAGTGTTTCATTTCCTTGTGATGTCCATGTGGTAATGCAGGAAGTGCTCCACTGTGTTTTTAAAGTCCAGACACTAGAATCATTTGGATGATTTGGATGATTGGAATTGCCAATCTCGAATAATTAAAAGGATTACTACTGTGTGAATGAAACAAAGCACAACTCCAGATAGGTTTTAGGGAGGTAACAGCATTCTAACATGTCAATTTTACATAATATAAGACCTTTAAACACATCTATCCCCAGGAAGACAAGGGCAGATCTGTGGAGAGGCAAGCCTACTCGCACGGGATGCTTTTCAAAGTCTTTCTTCAGGTATCAAAACTCATATCTGAATAAATTAACAATGGATAAGTTTGATACTGTCGAACATTCAGATCAAAGCAAAGACATCTCCATGGAGACCTGAAAAGTACACAGTGTACCTTTCATATATATATTTAGAAAAAAAAGATCGCTGTAAGTCAATTTTTTCCACTGAGCAAGTATTATGCTTATTACTTGAAACAAATAGAGACATATTATACAAGGAGTAAATCTGTGATACTTATAATTTTTACTGTTTTAATTAATCACATCACATCACAAGTGCAGTGTTTTAGAAAATCTTACTCACTGTTTAAATTAAGTAACTGACACAAATTCATACTTTTAATATTCTAATGCACTGATAAACGTCTGTATGTGTGCATTGTAGCTGTAGTGTTGGAGAAAATAAGGTGCTTGGACTAAGTGGACACACGGTTGGCTAAGTGCAGTTGGAGAGGAGTGAGCGCTCACTTGCAGACCACGTCGCCGGTGTCTTCGTTAATGAGACAGGGAGCTCCGTGACAGCGCAGGCACTTGTCCACCTCACACTTGGTCCCCTCAAAGCGAGCAGGGCACACACACTCCACATACCCACTGCTGGACAACGTGCACGCCTTGGAGTTCACGCAGTAGTGGTGGCAAATGTCTGTGAGAAACAATCACAACAGTGCGTTAAATAAACAGGGCTTATCAACGATGAAGAAAGACCAGGGTAGAGACTTGAAAATTTTGGATTGTACCAGGACTAAAAAAAAAAAAACTGAACAAATACTATACAACCATTTACCAGGTCTAGATTAAGACTAAATAGGATTAATCTAGAACTAGAAGCTAAATGATTTGGGAACAATATGTAATTGCAATTTTTCTTTGTTTTGATTTGCAATTTATGCCATAATTATAGGGTTAAAAGTTCACATTTTGAGCGCATCATGAAGAATTGATTAAAATACTGAAATATTAACTGATTCTAATACAAGAATCAGATCTAAACTACATGGTTAGCCATTTCTATGCAGAATAAGACAGAATATTTTGCTGATTTTGATTAGATTTTTAATAATATTACAGTCCAAATAGAACTAAATGCAGGCCAAACCTCAGTTAACATGCATTAGTGTGGATTTCTTATACATTATATTTGGACTAAACCACTAAAACAGGATTAAAGAAGGGTTATTCAAAATCTAGAATTTATAAAAATAAAATAAAAATGCACAACCTGAACTAATCTAGAACCAACTCAGGATATTTTACCCGTACCAATGTAGCGAAATCTATCTAGGATTAAGGTAACTAGTTAGTCTGGGCTGTACCGGATCTTAATTTGAGCTAATTATTCACACTAAAATAGCATGTTAGCAACATTCAAGCCCCGGGCACTGCTCTGTTTGACATAGCTAATGATGAGTGCCATTTGAAAAGCGTTGCAAAGGAAAATATGTTATCGCTCCAGCACAGAAACACCTAGAGGTTGTTTGACGGTACATTTTATTTATCTGCAAATGGAGCCAAATAAACGTGGGGTTTGTTGAAAGGGAAATACTTCAAGGGATTGTTTTTGTTGAGCTGAAAGTGTCTATACTACAAATGAAGTGGCTGGCATAATAGAAATAAACTGAATGCAAATGATTGTCGTTTTCATCAGGCTTCAAGTGCCAGTCATTCTGAGGTCAAGAGCGTCTTACTGAGATAAAATAAATAAATTAATAAACATAAAAACACACGGTAAGGTAAGCTGTTTCCTGTGCAGAGATGGAGATTGTATTAGATGACCAATCCACTCCTGTTGTATTCTCAAATTTCACCACTAGGTGCTATCCATGTTGCAGCTGTCGGTTCCATTTTTGGCCTGACAGAAGACGACCAGGGAGCACAGGTGAGAATGAACAATCTGTGTATCATTCTTTCATTTGTTTTTCAAAATAAAACCAAAAATAACAAAACAAAAAATAACTTTTCTTCATTATTTGTCTCCAAAACCAAAATGAAAAACAGATAATGACTTTTTCAGTTTTTGATTTTGTGTTTTAATGAATAATAAAAAAAAAACCTGATAATTGCCAGGACTGAATCAGGACTGAACCAAGACTGAACCAGGATTGAATCAGGACTGAAGCAGGTCTAAACCAGGACTGGACCATGACCAAGAACTGGTTTAGACCTGGTTTCGACCTGCTTCACTCCTGGTTCAATCTTGGTTCAGTCTTAGTTCAGTCCTGATTTAGACCTTGTTTAGACCTGGTTCAGTCCTGGTTTAGCCCTGGTCCAGTCCTGGCTCAGTGGTCGGCTAATAACAGGATGTACACAGACGCTCCACACTGGTCCTGGTCCACACTGGACCAGGAGTTTGGCACCATTTTCTGTTTTTCCGATTATTCATTTAACCACAAAAAACTGAAAAAACAAATCCTCATCTGTTTTTTCATTTTGGTTTTGGAGACAAATAATGAAGAACAGAGTTGTTTTTTCATTTTCTTATTTCTGGTTTCAGTTTGAAAAACAAATGAACGAATGATACACGGATTATAAACAGAGGCCATGCCAGAATTTCACATCTGTCATCTACTGGTGAAAAAAAAAAAATCAAATAAACTTGCAGATGGTAGAGTTAAACTATACAAAATACAAAATACTTAATTTAAAAATATTCTTGAATAGTCATTTACCTATTACCTAGTCATTTAGGCAGTTTATCAGGTAGTTCCACAGCTCTTTTGGTATATTGCTTTGCTGCTAACCCTAAGCCCAGCTACTGTCTGTCTGAATGCTCATGTATGTTAGGAACTCCAAGACTACACAACTTTACTCCACAATTTCAATGGGCAAAACAAGCATGAATGTATGAGAAAGTTTCCTATTGCTTTACTATTGATTTTCTCGATAGTAGATAGTTTAGTCCTGTTCAAGTGCTGGTTTAGTTGTTGGTCTAGTAGCACTTTTATCATTATTTTACATGGTGTGTGTGGATGTGTGGAGTAAATTAAAATCATTTGACAACATCTTGACTAAAATTCTACCAGCATCAGGTCAAACAGTATGTATGGAAGATAATTTGTTTCATCAGATTTTGAATTTAAATCCCACTGAATTTCTCACTTTGACTTTTTTAACTCTGAAAAAACATGTTTGAATTCTTATTTTTTTTATTTCCTATTGGCCGTTTTCATCTGTGAAAGGGGTTTACATTTAAGAAATAAAAGAGATGAGGTTTTTGATGAGGCTAATTCTGACCAATCAGATCGCTTTACTGCACCACTTCCTGTTTGTTACTAAGTTATCGGCTCACATTCTGACCAATCAGATCGCTTTACTGCACCACTTCCTGTTTGTTACTAAGTTAGATCGGCTCACTCTGGATCAATTGCTTCTGCCTTGGTTTCTTGGATCTTTCCTGCAAATTTTTTTCACTGCAAATTTTACATTCTGAATTTTGACAGTTGTATCTGAGGGCTTAAAATGTCTGTGCTGAATATTTAAAAGATGAATTTCTATTTTGAATTTGAAATATGTTGAAAAAACAAAAAATCAGAATAAAAAAAGTCAAATATGTTTTTCCATGATGTTAAAAATTTCAAAGTGAGAAAGTGTCTGTTGTAGTGTACAGGTATATGAAAACACTCACGGTAAAGACAGCGCTCGCCGGTGTACTCGGCCATACAGCGGCACACGGGCTGGTTGCCCTGGGTTACGTCACAGGTCCCTCCGTTCAGGCAGTAGTTGTCACAGATTCTTCGCTCACAGAAAGGACCGGAGAAACCAATGGGGCAGCGGCATGTGGGCTTACCTGGATCAACAACACACACAACAATGAGTCACGTTTACTGCTCTTATGGTGTAGAGATACCATAGATAGATACTCTGGGACAGTTTATATAAAGCAAACCCCAATCTTAAAGCAACGCTGTGTAGCATTTTGGTGGCAGTACATCCCCTGCATGGAAATACAAAGCAATAATACGCAAAACAATAATTTGGTAGATAATAAATATGTTTAATGCCATACAGTAGAGCATTTTAACCATGTGTTTTTAATAGTTTTCTAGTGCAGTAAAATTGTTGAATGGTAGGGCTTTGACATATAAATGAAACGGAAAATGCACAGCAGCCCCTCAGTTCTTATAGAGGGGCAAATGCAAGAAACAATAAAAGTGAAAAAATGCATATCACACTTTTCCCCCCATATTATTTCTTGTTTTTGGCCACAGTACTGTGTACCATCTCAGTGTGCTTTGCATTTTTCACTTTTATTAGGGTTTTGGCATATAAACAAATAATACAACAAACAATATAAAGTTATTTTACATTTTCTAAATTCGTGAAAATGTGACTCTGTGTCCTGATCTGTTTTGTGTTAATTAGGTAACTATTGTGAGATTTGATCAACCCATAAATAGCAAGAACTTTGTTTACAACTTGACATTGTGATTTAAAAGCCATATAAGTGTTATGTTTAATTATTCTTTCTCCATTTCCCAGTTCTCATAAAAAGTGTGACTTTGTAAAATATGAATTGATTTTCCAGTCACACATTTTGGCCTGTGGAGTATTCTGGGGCAGTATGTCGCCCATGGAGACCTATAACTGACTATGGTGTAAGAAGAGGAATGGCTGAAACTACAAGCATCCATCTGATCATAAAAAAACACAGCAACTTTTAGATGCAAGGGCAAAGATCGATAAGCCCCAAACATTTGTCACTGAGAGAAACTGTATCCAAGACTGGGTCAAGGAAACAGAGGAGCAGCTAAAGTGCACTTCCATCCACCACCATACTCCACTGTTCTTAGTTATACCAGAAAAAAGGGAATAGCATTCTTGTATTATTTGTGTTTTAAAGAGCTCATATGATGCTATTTTCTGATCAATTATAATGTTGTTTCATTGTGTTTTGTTTCCTTCACACATGTTTCCCACAAAACCCTGTATATTTAGGCTTTTAGGAAGTGCCCCACTGTGTTTTTTAAAATCCATACACCTTCACTCATTCAAATAATTTGGATAATTTTAGCCTTGGAATTGCCCACTTCTACTGAACAAAATGTAAAAGATAAGTGTTAAGATAGCTGTTAACTTGACAACTTGACTACATGACATCACAAGACAAACTAATAATAAATGGTTACTCAAACATGTGTGAATGTAACAAAGCACAACTCCGGGTCTGTTTTTGATGAGGTAATAACATACTAAAATGGCTTAAAACACACAAGGACCTTTACTATATTAACATTTCTTTTATATCTATAATATTGCCATTAACCTTTAAGATACTATTAAAATGAACTGAACTGATATGAATAAGTCTTTCACTAGGTACTACTTTTATGCTAATAAATCCCTGGTGTCATCTGGACACCATTCTCAGTTCTCAAAGCGCTGGTCTGAGGTACTGGCCACATTGACAATTTTTACTGCAACACAGGGCACAAGTTGTAACTCATTTTCACACCAAACACAGACAGAACCATTAAAGGTTTTCCCAAATTACTGATGAAAGTACAACATGCTCCCATTCTCTTCTCTGGTAGCA
>KN507930.1:0-11553 GCA_000787155.1 Scartelaos histophorus | reverse complement strand
CACATATTTTCTGCTTTGTACAAATAGCTGAAAGGATAAGAGCAAATCTTTTCATAATCATGATAGTTGCTGTCAGAATAATGTTACAGTCATTTCCACTGGTTGCAGTACTGAATATTATATGTGGCCACAAGAGCATGCATATATATTTTCATTGCTTTGCTATTTTTACTGAGCCACTTGAAAGAATACACTAAGTCACTCAAACCTTGACTTCAAATTTGAGGATGAATGTTTTCAGGTGCTGGTGCTGTATTGTGTGTAAAAAAATTGCACAAGACCTTCAGATATACATATTTTCTTCTTGGAAATATAACAAATCAGATTATTATTTCTGATTTCATAACAGCGATTTTCTACAGTAAATTCTTAAACTCCAGTGGACATTCAGCATCGTCAATATGTTGAATCTATGCTTTGTTGAACATTAGCAGCACAAGAATTAAGGAATTGCAGAATATGATGGGAGGGGCGAAAGTCAGTTTTCCCTATTGATTACAATGTACTTTTCCTGTGAAATATCCAAAAGGTAAATTTCCAAATGCTGAACCTGCTAATTTCTATAAAAAACTAAACCCTATAACCTTCTTCATATTAAGGGCTTTACATTATGCTAAATTGACCC
Source organism: Scartelaos histophorus (assembly GCA_000787155.1). Lineage (NCBI taxonomy): Eukaryota > Metazoa > Chordata > Actinopteri > Gobiiformes > Gobiidae > Scartelaos > Scartelaos histophorus. Next base: position 10,928 of record KN507930.1, on the reverse strand, counting down.
ACCGTTATCTCTTTAATCCATGTTAAAATGCTGTTGTGTTTTGTTTCATTCACACATATTTGATTAATTCTTTATTAGTCTGTCTACATCTTCAAAGCTCATCTTGTCAAGTTAACAGCTCCTTTTACCTTTATTTAAGTTGAGATTGGCGTTTCCAGGGCTTAAATCATCCACGTGATTGTAGTGAAGGTGTATGAAGTTTAAAAAACACAGTGGAGCACTTCCTGTATTACCACACGACATCATGAAAAGAGGATTTTTGAGCTTTTCGTTTTCAGAGAAGAACTCAGTCTAAATGTGCAGGGTTTGTGTGTTAAACGTGCGAATAAAACAAAACAGATCAGAGAATAGTGTCATATCGTCTCTTTAAACATTATTTGCCTATAGAATATTGTGATGTAATCTGAAGCTCAACAACACACCCTCATTGCCACATGTTCTACTTAACCCAACTTCAACACAACGTCGCTAGAGTAATAGAGAGAGCAGAAAATGTTCCCTGCGTTTTTAATGTGTGGCCCATTGGTGGTGATGTTCTGAGCATATCATCATAGGTCTTGTTACTAATGGACAGGCAGGTTTTAGTGCGTTCAATTGACACAGTGCAGGCTCCACGGATGATGGTGATGATCATGATCATCTCATACGAGCAAAGTACTGCAAGTTGCTATGGATACAGGTCTCTCATGTGGGTCAGAATACACTGGTAATTTTCACAGTCCATAAAGCCGTGGAGAGATTAATCTGGTCTGAAAAACATCAACACCGTTATTAGATGGGTGGAGACTCATCTGAATTATGAAACTTGCCTAATAGTTGTTTACTTAGTGGGTTGAAAGTAAAATTTGTTTGGAGACTATTTTCTGAAACATATGTAGCAAAAAAGGTACATTATGTAACTTTATTTTACATTTTATTTTATGTAACTTTATTTTTGGCTTTATTTTTGGTTAAGCAGGTGATTTAACTAGAACATGTTACGGGTCCAATCTAGGTGAGCCTGTTTATAGTAAGAATATATATTTTTCAGCACCTGTAGTTAAAAAAAGAAAATGCTATAATTAATGTTATACAGTGAGACATTCCAGGCAAAGCAATCTCCATGAAGACAAAAAAAAAAAACTTGCTATTACTATAAAATTACGATAATAGACATTTTATATATCATAGCATTTGAATTTTTTTTAATGGATAAGTGAACAGTGTTGTTACTTTTGGATTTTAATAGAATTTAAGCATTTAGCCGTGGATACCATAATTACATTTCATGCGTGCTATGGCAGCAATTCAGTGTTAATGGGTGCTTAGATATTACTTTGCATAAACAAAATTACACATCCACTTAGATCCCATTAGTTTTCTTCTTGTTACATTTGAAGCTCTCCCACTTCACCAAACTTTTGAAAGGCTTAACACATCCGTCTCTTTGGAGAATATTTACTTTTAATATGTCATCTTCTAATGAGAAAAATGAGAAAAATATATATTTGAAGTATGGGCCCACGGCTGCCAAGAGTTCCATTAGGGCCCCGATAAAGCGGTCAGACGGACAACAGCGCGCTCGGCTCTGACACCTTGTTATTTTATAGATAAAACTGGAAAATATCCAGTGTCTAATTGATGATGAGGTTCTGTTCCTCCTTCTTTAATCACTGCAGCTGGGACACACAGATACCCATTTCAGAGTCATTTCTTTGCTGCTAATCTTCGGTCTGTAAATCTAGTGTTTCTTTTGCCTGGAAGACATATGGCTGGCTTACAGTTGTGATGTGTACTTTGTAAAAGGGTGGTGTAGGTGGATTTGTCCATATGATGCATTACTCGGCCAAAAAAATATTAGCTGACAAATTATTTCATTGGGATTTTAAAGATTTGTATGGACCACAGGAGAAAGGAGTGAGTTAGCTGGAGTTTTGGAAGTGACTGGACAGTTTAATCTGCCTTTTCAATTATGAACATGCTCTTTACTAGTACTTCTCAGTATAAAAAGGTGTTTTTGAGCCAGATCCTTGTCATTTTGTCAGCTTTAGCCAATTCCACACCAAGCAGGTAGTACCAGCAGGTCAAGATACAAGTCTGATCTATGGAATGGCGCCCCTGCTCATAGTAAGAATGTTTTTCTACATATTCTTGAGTAATAAAAACAACCGTAATCAAATAAATGCAAGACAGATACGTTTGATGGCATAGCGTTTACATTCCATACAAAGCAATGGAGACTATAAGTTACATAGTGAACATTTAAAGTCCTATATTACCCAATTTCATTCAAACATCTTTGAGTAAAGCGGCATCATTAGTCTGTCTACACTTCCACCTTATGACATCAAAAGGTGAAGGTGCAGACAGCCTAGAAAGCTGAAGTGGCAGCTACCTTTTGTCTTTCAATTCGCAGAGATTGGCTCTTCCAAGGATGAAATTATGAAGTATTTTTATGAATGATACTCATGAAGGTGTATGAAGTTTAAAACACAATTAAGCACCCAGTATTACCACATGACATCACGGGGCGAAACCTAAAATATAACCTAAACATGCAGGATTTGTGTGTTAAACTCGTAAGACAGAACACACAACTTACTCCAGGTATAACAGATCAGAAAATAGCCTCATATGGGTCCCTTAAGTTCCAATATCTAGTAATGATGAAGTTATATTTGGCCCCCTTTGATGCCTGTTGCTGGGACACACATATTTTAAAATATTTTGTTGTTGCTAATGTCAGTTCCATATCTGCACACACTTTTGTTGCCTGGAGGACATTTGCCTGATGCACTGAAGCTGCTGCTCACATAAAAATGCCAGGTATGACTAAGACAGAGCTGCAGGCCCATGGTTAAATCTCAGCTTGTCCTGATTTCATGTCTGCGTCTCATTTCCAGCTGTGGTGAGTATAACGCTTTTTATGATGTACTGAAACTATCTCCCAATGCTCTCAGTGGTTTCCTCAAGCACTAGTGATTACCTCTCTTGGTTTCACAAAAAGGTGCACTTACAAAAATGCATGTTTTAAATGATTGTGCCAGATCTGAAAGTAAAAAAAAAATAAACTATATACTGAGCTTGTCTTTCAGAATGTCCTGATTTTATTGTCTAAAATGTGTACAAGAGAAAAATGTTGTAATTAAAACTGCTGTACAGGTACATTTTTCACAAAGAATTATTGATTTTTGGCAAAGACAGGCATTGCCATTAAGATAAAGGACAGCTTGAAAACATTCTGTAGCTTCTTGAAAGTAGAACTCAAGGTTATTTGATTTTGTTCATTGCTTGTCTAATAAATATAATTAAAAACACTTTTTAATCAAATCTTCCCACTCCAACACCCCTTTCGAACAAGCACTGTCTAGCGTAATACTTTTACCTTGTTTTTTTTAAGAGCCTATCCATCCAACATGATTATTATGATGATTATCTTGCATTCTTTAAAGGTGAACTATGTAACTTTTCAGGTAACTGTTATGTCTCTATGGAGATGCTACTATTGTTCTATATTAGGGCATTAAACTTATCTCCATGTGGACAAGCAGGTAAAACCACAAGGCCAATTTATAGATCAGATCAGTAGAAATGCATGTTTTTGTGTAATAAAAACACATGTAATTGAGTAAATCCAAGATGGAGAAGCATAATGCCATAGAGTGGAACATTCAAGATAAAGAAATAACATCTCCATGGAGACAATACAAAGTAGCTTCATAAATGACAAACTGACACATCACTTATGCCGGGCACACTGATATTCATAAAATAATACAGCCACAATTGCCCTCCTTTGTAACCAATGGGAATGGAGTTATTGTAGGTGAGGAGATGGGAAGAAATGTGCACTTTTAAAGGCACCATTAAATAAATTTAAATGTAAAATGCAAAGTAGCTTCATAAATGACGACATCGGCTTTGTAATAAATTGTCAAAAAGTTAAAAGTACTGTACACTATACAACGGTACCAATACAGATCTGATAATCACAGCTTGCTTCTTTTATAATATCAAATGTCATTCAGGACACAGGACTGTACATTAAATCTAATTGACACATACCGTATGCTGGGCACATTGATATTCATAACATAATGCTATATAGCCATGATTGCCCTCCTTTGCAGCCAATGGGGACGGAGATACTGTGGGTGATTGTGGTGATGGAGGCATGATGTACAGGCTCGTAAATCAAAGATCTCCATTTTAATAGAGCGGTACATCCTCGTTCAATTTCCCAACTGACATCTGCACATATGCATATAGGATGTCTATGGCGGCTCTGTATGCGATTGTCTCTGCAAGGCGTGAAGCGTGAGAGAGCACCTTGACTCCGAGAGAGGTGAGCAGCGCATTTGAGGCTTGTTTGATACGAGCAGCCGTGACGAAACCGCTGGAGTGGCAGATGGCAAGAGGCATTATGGGTAAGAGGACGTGGACATGCGGGGAAGAAAATGGCCAACTGACAATGAGAACTGATAATGGGGTAGGCTGTCAATGGACCTGAGAGTAATGGAAAATCAGAAGCAAAAACTATTCAAAACAAAGGATTCGATCTTGTGAAAAATCCTCAAAATGGCGGCCATATCTGGAAACAGAGACTCATGAAGTGCATGTCAGTGTATTTCTTTGTGAATTTCTTTGTGAATTATTTATATAATCCAAAGTAGAGATCAACTTTTTTTTCCATGGGTGATGCCGATTGTTTAGACAGCAAACAATGGCTGATGTGTAGGGATGATTTTAATTATTTTTCCCAAATTATGTACTTTAAATTTACTATGAACGCATCCACAGCTATATTTAAGAGAAAGCTTAAAAAAGTCTTGTAGTCACGTTTTGTGCAATACTGTTGTGTGTAATCATTGCAGCAGGACGGCCAAAAAAATAAAAATCGACCTGTGCCGGAGATTTAAGGCCAATAGCGATACTCTAAAAAGTGCAGACAGATCAATTTATAATCCAAAGCAAGACAAAATCTGTGGCCACAACCAAGGGAAGGGTATAGATAAGGAGTTATGGTACAGTTATGGTACTACTACTCTTTTCAGTACTGCCATAGATAAACAAGTAAAGATAAAAACAAAAACTTAAAGACACTAATGGCATTTCATATTGTGTGTTTATGTATACAATGCTATAATGATTTTATGAGACATTAAATTTTCTTCCATAATATTTACTTCCAAATGTGCAATAACCCAATATGATAAAATGCAACTACAAAAAAAAAAAGGCTTGTACTTGAATCTTGTGAACTTCCCTCAGCAAATTTCAAACAAATTGAATGTAATCTAACCTGATACATAATTGTAATATAATGTATACTCAGTACTGTACTGTAGCACCCTGCTCAATGATCTCAATATAAAACGTTTTTTCTTCCCTTGGTTGATTTTTCAGGGTTATTGCACATTAATGAACATTTCTGGAAACTGTAAAAACATTTCTCATTACAAGTTCAGAATACAAAAAAGTGCTTTGTGCATGTGTTTTTTCATAAATTCAGATTTAGTTTTTTCAAGGTTCGGTGAGCAACATTTTGAGAAATCTAATTATACGGCTGGGGGAAGTTAACTGTTGTTGTTTGCACCATGCTTTCAGCTAGTAGCGACAGACGCTTAGCACATTTTTAATAATGTTTTGGGGCCTTTTTAGTTGTTATTAAAGAGCAGAAGAGCATACGGATTGGAATATTCAGGGGGAGAAAGCACATTTTGATTAGCTCTGTGAAATTTTAAGGGTGATATTTGCTTTACCAAATTAAGCAAAATATAACATTACAGCAAATACTAAAAATAAACTGCTTTTTACTTCTTCATGTATGACACCTGACAATATACTTACAGATATTGGCGTACTGTGTGCATATAATGTATATCTAAGCATACTTTTACAAATCATGAATAAAATTGCAATGGGTCTGGTTAGCAAGATAGCAAATACTAAATAAATAAATTACTTCTGTACATAGATTATAAACATTATCAGATGTCACTTTTTTGACATTCCCAATTTAAAGAGGAGTTTACAAGCAGTCAATATTTTCGAGTGTCATAGTACTCAAGCCTGGTCTTGGTCTCGAGACTGGTCTCAAGCGCATTTGGTCTTGTCTCAGTCTTGAAGGTGCATGGGCTTGGTCTTGTCACGGACCTGAGGTCTGGTACTCGACAAGTGCGATCATATTTCATTACAGCCGGTAAAAGTGCACAGGCTGCTAAATATCACTGCAAAACCAGTCAGAGAATGTTACCGTAAATGTTACGAACTTGAAAAAAAAACACTTGATTCATTTTAAAATAGTTCTCTGTAAACTGGTCTTGTCTCAGTCTCGACCTTTTAAAGTCTTGGTCTTATCTCAGTCTTGACCCTCACAGGTCACGGTCTTGTCCTGGTCTCGGACTGGTCTTGATCTCAATTTGAGTGGTCTTGACTACAGCATTAGTATTTTCCTTATGCCATTATTCAAGACAATTACAAAGCACAGTATTTATTTTCTTCAGTATCTGTGACACTGACGTTCTACCTTAAGAACAAAGAAACATCCCCGTCGTGTCTGTGTAATCCCGCACTCATACATGTAGGTTTCATCACAAAAGAAAATGGTTTTCAAGGGTACGTTTACACTTTTACAATCACCACATAAAAATTAGGACTAAACTTGGAACTAAATGTGTACTGGACCAAGAGTAAATAGGACTAGAACTGGCCCAAACAAAATCTTCATTTCTCTTCTAAATCTGGGCCTAAGCCAGAACCAAATCAGAAGCACGAATGCACACTATGAATTTAACCACTGCTTCTTCAATTCTGACAGGGTTCTGAAAGTCACTGCCTTATATCTGTCTGAAGGGAGGAGTTAATTACACTGAAACTACCGCCCTTATTTGTTTTCAGTAAAGCGTATCTGTTATTAGAGAAGTTCTGATAATAGTGCATAGTATTTAAAGTGCACTTACCCAGTAGGGAGCCCGTGCAGGTGCCCCCGTTGAGGCAGTAGTCGGTACAGTGGTTGACCTCACAGCGCTCCCCTGAAAAGTCTGGCCAGCAGTAGCACCTCCAGTCTCCCTTCTCATTGGCCAGACAGCGCCCTCCGTTTTCACAGGGGGGACGGCACAGCTCACCTTCACACCCGCAAAAGAGCAAAGCATTTACTGCACTGGACCGTGTACAGGACTCTAATATCAAACTGTGTGGTGAATACACAAGAGCGTGAAAGGCTTTCAATGCATGTCTGAGGACAAAGGATTCATTCATTTCAAGGTGCACTATGGAACTTTTTTCTGGGGGAAGGTCCGCCACCTGCATATTTCCAAATTGTTGTAGCTCTACCTAGAATGTTTCGAAGTGGAGCATTAAACGTCTATTTCTGGTTTCAGGTCACATCACCAGGTCAATTTATAGGTCAGGTCTGTGTAAGGTCAAGCCCTTTGTAAGAATTAAACTGCTCTGGTAGGTATTTTTGAACAATTAAAAAACACATGTAATGACACAAATGCACGATGCACGAGGTAGTTTAATTCAATATTGCAAAACATTTCAGGCACACCAAGAACATCTCCATCTCCAGGTGGCTGACCCTCCATTAGTGCTCCTTTAAAGTGAAGTGCAAGCACAGGGTTTCTGGTAGAACTTGCAAAATTATCTTTATATGGTTGTTTATGCATTAATCAGGCTTTGGAACTATTTTTGACAGCTTGGTATGAATATTTCACATTTCAAATGTTATAGTAGTGGCTATGTATGTGTAGAAAACGAGTAACACTAATTCAGCCTCATTGCCGATCATATTGTAATAACTGTTGTTGTGTGCCTAGTTGCTTGAATACATGTTCTATCCCTGTTGTCTCGCTAGGGGGCGCTAGGAATGTCTTGGTTATTGTGTTCTAGTGGATTGTGAGACGAGAATAACAGATTTGTTTGACAGTTCTCTGAAAGAAGTGGGCTGACTTGGGTGTCTCATATAAAAAGTCTTCAGTGTGAGCTGTGGCTGCGACAGCGGCTTGTATTAAACCTACCTGCTTGTTAATAAAACACTTCTAAAGAGATCAAGGCGCCTGGTTCTTACCTGTGAGTACTCAGAGCATTACAATATAAAGCACCTGATGAGTCCACAACAACTTTTCTGTTGCCTACTGACACAAAATAACTGCTAGCTTCAAAGTTACATGCATCTTACTGAAAGCAATTTGACCACAAAAATGCCAGAAAACTCTTTAAGATCATGCCATTATGATTTGGTAGTCTAACATTACCATAACCATATAGATTTGACCTAAACATCTCCATACATAAAAAGTAAAGCTGAAGTAATATTCTACCTGAGATGTTGATGTCTGCACAGGTTCCATTGACCAGCACCTTTCCCTCTGGGCAGGTGCATCTGGCTCCGGTCGGGTTGAGCAGACACATGAAATCACAGGACATCCTCAGACAAGGATTTGACGCTGTAAAACAAAGAACAAAGAAAAATCCGAGAGAATAATCTGTCAGTTTGGCCCAAAGTGAATAAACAGCAACACATTTTGTCTTCAAACAGTGTTCCAAGGAATATTTATTTATAACATTAAGTGGTTTCATTTAAGCCTTTGAAGAGTGGAATTTGTTCATTGCCCGGAGCATAGAATAAAGAAAAGAAAAAAGATGTCAGTAAGGCAGAATCTCTAAATTGAATAAACAAGGTTGGTGAACTGTGTTAAGATTGGCTTTGTCTGATTGGAGTAGCTGTGAAGTACTCTCATCACATACTGTACAGTGATTGGCCCAAATATCGCACATTATAATTATGTGTAGGCTCTACAGATGTTGCAATCAGGAAATCAGCAGCGCAGTCCAAATTTCTGGCATGGCTGGGTGATATGACAATGATCCCAAGTTATATTTTTAGCAACAACATGTTGAAAGGATGGTAATACTGACAAAAATTCAATAACAATAGTCAGTTAATTTTTTGCTTTTTCAGAAATGCCATGGCTGAGTATCAAATTTTGCAGAAAAAGTAAATAAATTGTAAAATTAACCACACACAAATACACAAAATATGTTTTAATAATTTCCCACTTTTACTGTAAATAAATATTTCAGTGGTGTCAAAACAACAGTATCTCCTCTTTTTATACTAATACAACTGCTGCTGCTGCTACTACCACGGCTACTACTACTACTACTACTACTACTACTGCTGCTGCTGCTACTACTGCTACTTCTACTACTACTACTACTACTACTACTACTACTACTACTGCTGCTGCTACTACTACTATCACTACTACTTCTACTGATTCTACTGTTATAACAGCTACTACTAACACTACTACTCCTACTACAACGACTGCTCCCAATACTATTGTTACTACTACAGCATCTACTATCTAAAATTTGAAATACAGACTACATATGACCCTGCCTAAATTTCTTGCATAAAAATCAGCATGAGTAAAATGTTAATAATTTGGAAGCCGGCGCTGAAGACATCAAACCTCCGTGTCATGGCGTTTTGCAAGCCCTGCACATCCCCCTGCCCACAACCTCCACACACAACATGGCCGAGCCTAATGAGTCTCTGAGGAGCAAAAACAGCTGCCCTTTAAGTGAAAAACTGACCACGAGCAGGCCAGACCCAAGCTCTGCACAGCCAGTAAAGCGCCCATGTAACAAATAACTAAAGTTGGTTTACTGCATGTAGGAGGAACGGCGGAGGTGTGTGTGTGTGGGAGTGTGTGTGTTTGTGTGCATCGATCGTCTATGTCCAGGGAGGGAGGGAGATGAGCTTTTTACTTCACACATGTGCCCCACTGTAATGTTTGGAGAGCTGCTTCAAACCTACTCAGTGTTAATGCCTATGAACCATTACATGTTCACAAGATATACAGTAATCTATATGGTGCTTTATAATACCAAGGAGAGTAAGGAGTGTAAAAAAAAAGTTTTGCTCTGCACTTCAGTGTTAAGATCGCACTATCTCACTACTTGGAATATATGTTTTTCATATTAAAGCCATATTAGAACCAACACACACTGCTGAAATTGTAAAGTTGCACTCCAAACCTCTGATTATGTTTCAGTATTTTAAAAAACAGACAATATACTACTCTGAGTGAAATTACATAGATACAAATCCCATCCAGTTTAGTTTAAATTAAAGAAAGTTCTGTTTATGTAACTTACTGTAGCTCCATTGATGGTAATTACTGGTTTAAATAATCTCATTTATTAAGTTTTTGCTCAGTTCTATCTATCCTCTCTCTATCCACATAGCAAGAAATAATTCAATAATATATTATTTTATACAGTTCCATAATTCCATATGTAGAATTATTCTTTTATCGTCTTCATTTATGATTGATATCTGAAATAGAAATGGCCACAGAAACTGCCACAAAAAATAACTAAGGTGTACTGTTTTTACATCCGATTTCAGAATGGATATTAAAATGAATCTCCCAATATGACAAACCAGGTTGGAATTGCACACTTTTTTTGTGTTAATTTTGTTTGGCCCTGTGGAATAGCACTGGTGAGCTGGTGTTATAACAGTGTCTGCAGGACCTACCGTCTTGTTGTTTGAATCGATGGGAGATCAAAACATTGGTGGGTTTCTCAACACCCAAACTGAGAAACTCCACCGACTGTTTCCCAAATTTGTGGATTTTGAAAACCTCATGTTTCAGTCCAGTCCCATAGATGTAGTCCTCAAATAGGTCTATTCTGTAAGGCTGGGAGATGCCTGTGGAAACATGTACAGTTTTATCAAACATATCATCTGATCTCAGTTGTACAAGGTAGTGAACAGATATGTGTGTGTGCACAAGTGATGATGAAAAAAATCAATAAATGTGTAAACAGGTAGGCAATATTGCTCAAACCCGTTTTCTTGTATTGCAAAGTATCTCTCAGTGTCCAAAATAAGTGATAGTAATAAGTAAATCAAAATCATCATTTTATAT
>JACN01035783.1:0-10243 GCA_000787155.1 Scartelaos histophorus | reverse complement strand
CACACACACACACACACAAAATCACATCTGATCTATCTTGTAATACAGGAAGTGCTCCAATGTTAAACTCCATCCACCTTCATTAGAATCATTTCTCTAATACAGGAAGTGCTCCAATGTTAAACTCCATCCACCTTCATTAGAATCATTTCTCCATTTCAGCCCTGGATTTGCCCATCTCTACTGAGCATAAATGTAAAAGGTAACATCATGACATCATCAAGGTGGAACAGAGCATTTGGAGTTTTGGAGATGCAGAAAGACTAATAACAAAGGATTACTCAAATACATGTGAATGAAACAAAACACAACTCTGGGTATGTTTTTGAGGAGGTAACACAATTTTATAATTGCTTAAAGCTCAGAAGAGTCAGTTTTGTGTTATACAGGACCTTAAATTAGAGTTTTACAACTATTTTTCTGGTACTTTCCTATAACAGTAAATACATTCAGTCTCGTTATGTAGGCTATTGACCAGGAGGCAGTTTGTTTCATAACACCCTCTGACTCATTAGATAATGTTACAGAAGGCTACACAGGGCAAGCTGACAATGTTATAACACACTTTCATAACCTAACAGAAGGAATTGTGTCCAGCACAAACTTTGTATCCCAGGAATAAACTGGGACACTGGCCTTGTGGTGACCTTATTCCACTAGTTATGTGGGTCAGGCTCACCAAACTCCCCTTTAAGCTCTATTCTGAATGGCTTCACACTGACCATTTTACATAAGACATCACTCTCCGAAAGTCCAGTGAACCTCTGGTCTGGTTAGTTTCCCACTTGGTAAAAACAGAATAGAGATTCAATTCAATTCAATTTATTTTTGTATAGCCCAAAATCATAACAACAGTTATCTCGGCGGGCTTCACAAAATTGTTAAATTAGCAAAAAAAAGACGTCAGAGAATGAAGCAGAATAAAAAATAATAATAATAATAATTAACAATTAATTCATAATTCAAAAATACAGAATGTCCAACAACAAGCAGGCAAATGGATAATTGTCCCAGCATCTCCTGTCCTTAGTCATTCCTTCTTCGGCAAGGAATAACTCGAAAAAAAACCCCAAAGATACAGCTCTCTGACTGCACTGACGCCCGCCACAGTGGAAAGACTCAGGGAACCATCTTGAACACCTAAAAACACCTAAACACAGTGCAGTGTGTTTGGAGGCAGGTCTGGTCAGGTTCTGACGTACATTATACAAAAACAACAATTATTGAATTCACTTAGGTTTAAATCTATAAAACTTTTGCTTTGTAGGTTTTAGAAGTGTAAGACCAATATTATATCAATATTTTTTAAAAAGGACAAAGATTTGCATATAGTTTTAGAATAGTCTTAAAAACATACATTGAGAAAATACATTGAAAATAACTTTGCTGTATCAAATATTTATTCCCTTAGTACCAAAACAGTTTGACAATTCAGAAGATGAGTAATAAATTCTAATCGTAGTACAGAAAAATAAAGACCATTTTTTCACAAGTACAAAGAAAAACATTTATATTCACAAAAATGTAAATGTATTCATTGAGTCTATAAAGTATTTACCATGACAGTCGTCTGTATGACTCAAACACACTATTGAGCTTTTACTTTGTGTTGAGTGGCCTTGTGAACTCTGGCCCCTATACGAGCTCTAGAACTTCCACTGTTTGTTTAGTAATAGATGAAGCTGTACATTATAGTAGAGCCCAGCCCCCACAGGCTTTATACAACAGCCTGTCAGACTCTCAGAGGGGCTTACACATACATTGCACAAGCGTTTACCAGAAATGTGGCTTAACTCACTTCCTGTTGCATTAACCCTAAAGACACACATCTTCCTTTATCAGAGAATGCATTTTCACAGGAAATGTGGACAAAGGAGACTGTTGGCTGATAATATGCAGATGGAAATGGCGAAACAGTGAATGGGACTAAATTGGCATCACATCAGCACTTATAGAATAATGGACTTCCTGTGTGTCATGTCTGTTTAATGGACTGGCACAGTGTTGTGTCGAGCAATTCCTCTAGTGCCAAAAATCCTTCACTCTTATTTCAGAGTGTCTGCCACTGCTTTGCTCAGAATGTTCCACAGTAGGGCACTGAACTTATCTCCATGGAGACAATCACAAGTTACAACACAGGCCTGTGGAGAGGTGTAGTTCAATCAGTGCATACTTGGGGTGTAGCGGTACACAAAATACCTCAGTTCGGTAAATACCTCGGTTTTAAAGTCACGGTTCGGTTCATTTTCAGTACAGTATGGGAACAAATTGCAAAACCATTTGTTTGTTGTTTATTTGTGTTTGCAAAGTACTGCTTGGTGATACTAATAAGTTATAATTATATATGATTAAAATTGTTTAGACCTAGTTTAGACCAGGTTTAGACCTGGTCTAGGGCTCGAGCTCAGCCCTGCACCGACCCCCACGCCCCGTATGCACCGCTACACCCCTGGTGCATACAGCTGAACATTCCAGGCATAGCAGGAGCATGTCTGTGATGCCGTGCAGGAGGTACACCCACCAGGAAGGTTGTACTGTATGTTTACATTAGTAACTAGAAAATGGAGCTTGGCAAATATGCATAACATATAAAGAACAACCACTGGTCTGGTCTAAACATTTAAAAGATGACTTGCTATTTTTCGATTTTAGTACAGTCTAAAATTAAGTTTTATTTTGCTTCCTCATTCAAATGAATAGGGTAGAATGTCTATAATAGTTCCAGGGTGTGTGTCTAAACAGATAGTGTGAAAATGTGTTTCTTACCATTATAAATAGTGATTATGTAAGTGTATGATGAGAATATTTCTACATTTGGCATTTGAAACAAGATGTTTTATAGACCACAAGAAGCAACATGAATGTTGATGTTTATTGTTGATGTTTATGTTGTCAGTAAATATGTAGGAAGCAGCAAACATGTTTATTACTAATATTCCAGTTGTGTGGATTGTTATATGCAAGATCCACTTAGTCCTCAATTTCTAGAATGTCTCTTGTAATGGATAAAATAACTTTTTGTAATTTTGTCTGAATAACTTGGTGTCTAAAGGACTTATATTATGTTTATATTATGCATTTAGCCAAGCTAGAGTGTTGTTACCTCTGACCTGGAGGTGTGTTTGTGTTTCATTCACACACGTCTGAGTAACTCTCAGTAACTCTGTCCACATCTCCAAATCTCAAAATGCTCTATTTCACCTTGTGATATCGTGAAGTGGGAACTGACAAGTTAGCAGCTCCTTTTACCGTTTGTTCAGTAGAGATTTGCAGTTCCAGGGCTGAAATCATGAAAATGATTTTAGTGAAGGTTGATGGAGTTTAAAACACAGTGGAGCACTTCCTTTATCACCACATGATAAAACAAAATGTTTTTTGTTTGAGAGAAAAACTCAATTTAAATATGCAGGATCTGTGTGTTAAACTATCTGAATAAAACAAAACACAACTCCACATGTGTTTTTGAAGAGGAAACATTATAACAGATCAGAAAACAGTGTAATAGGTCACATTTTAGGGGAAACAGAGCACTTGGATGAAACTAGGGCAAACACAGGGAGAACGTGTAAACTATACACAGCAAACAAAAAAACATATATTACGCAAGAGGGTGTGTCACACTATGCTTCCTCATCATGCAATCACTAAAAACACAATGGAGGAAGAGATCTGTGCACACATAAAACATCAGTTGCATTTAGTTTGTAACTTGTATAGTTGTTCATCTTAGTAAATATTATGAAGTCACAAACATAATGATGCAAGTTATAAATGTGTATTGTCATTCAAACTGACAATACAAAACTGAATTCCATTACTAATGTTACTAGAACATTCCCTATGTCCTGGTGTGAACCCAAATAGTATTAGCCAATATCACAAATAAACCCGGGCAGGAATAGCAGCTGCCTGTATGGAGGAAGTGAGTGAAATGTTATTACCCTCATTATGGTTCCTGTGTACAAGCCAAGAGCAGATAGTGAGTACAGAGTGTGTCCTCTGCTGAACTGTGTAAATAAACCCTGATAAAGCTTTATTATGTTCCAGTGTGTGGCCCAATGACCCAATGTGTGTGGCATAAATTAAGGACAGTTCAAAATACACATGAGGTTCTGTATAGGACCAGTCAGTGTCAAAACAAGCCACAAAGTCGATTCATAAGAGGTTAAAGGTCCCATATGACGCTATATTCTGATGTTATGATGCTTTTTCCTCAGCAAAACCATATTCAAAGTTGTGTTTTGCTTCATTCACATATGTTTAACACAGTGTCCCTGCATATTTAGGTTGAGCTTCTCTCAAATGGAAAACGTTCTTCTCCACCTTGTGATGGTCATACTCCACTATGTTTTTAAACTCCACACACTTTCACTAGAATCGTTGATGATTTCAGTCCTGAAATTGCCAATCTGTGCTGAACAAAAGGTAAACCATGGCTATTAAATTGAAAATGACAGCTCCATGACATCATAAGGTGGGATAGAACATTTTGAGCTTTGGAGACATAGACAAGAACACACAAAAAAACCCACACAACTCTAGGTATGTTTCTGAGGACGTAACAACATTCTAACAGGGCAGACAGGCAGACAAGAGTAAATTTTGTATTTTATAGGACTATTAAATATCAATCATATATGAGTGTGTGCATGTGTGAGAGGTTCCTTGATGTAAGTGCTTTGAGTGTCTTGAATGTGGGAAAAGGCTTTATAAAAATGTGACCATTTTACCACTTACCATATTTTATTGTTACTGTAATTGTCATTCACAATTACCGTACACGCAGCATGACTAAACAACAGTGAAGCCATTCATTTACTTGCACTCATCATTCCTAATGTAAGTGGCTTTAAGAAATAAAACTATGTGAAAGTAATGCTAATCTAACATAACCAGACACATTAAAAGTCTTTGTGCTCTATGTTTGTTTGCTTTTTTGTAGTATGTATATCTACATATCTACTTATATAACATTGTTTTGTGACCCAGATAAGCACAATAATGGATTAACCCAACAATATAAATATATAAATAATATAAAACCTTGGACAACATTCGAAACATGTTCTCAGTGTGATTCTTTGCATCAGGTGTTACTGGTGCTGCTAAAGCCTAATGACTCTAAGTACAGGTCGGACCTCTTTTATTTGTTTCTTTTGTTGCATACTTTTCCATTTAAGATACTGGTTTTATACTCGTACATCGATGAGTAAGGCTGGGCAATTCATCAAATTAATGTGACTATTCTATTTTTAAAAAAAATTCTCATTCTGATTTAAAAATCTATTAAAAATAGATTACACAGAAGACACGGCTTGAATGAATGAAAGGAATGAAAGGGCACCACGTCAGCAGTTATGGACTGCACTTCTTACACTTTAAATAATCCACCATATTGCAAAGGGCAGCACTCATCAGAGCCACTGACTCTTGTATGACTATACAGTCCTTCTGATCTCAAACTGAAGACATTTCAATAGACGGGGGTTTACAGGAAGTGGATCTTACTGTAAATCTATACAAACACTCCTTATATGTAAGTGTGCACTGACCTAACACATACAGTAAAGAAGTGCCAAATACAAGAGGAAATTCACCCAGTTATGAGAATCCACAGTCATGTGAGGACAGGTGGAGTGTGCAGGGCCACGTGCTGGCAGCAGATCCACATAGGGACATGTCACTGCAGGCTCTCAATACTGTACACTGCAATTACAACAACAACATGTACTATAGCCTGAAGCTTATGTAATCATGACATCTCACATGAAGCTCTGCACAGCCATACATGAACTCACAGTCTAAGGATTTCAGATCTCACAGGCAGAATGAACACAACACACAACTGGATGTTTCAAGACTATTTTGCATAATAGTAATGACAGGAATAACGGTGTATTACATTTACAGGTAGCAGTGGATTTACCATAGATAAAGATGTATGAAGAATTGTACGGATGTTGTTATTGTTTTATTTTATAATTAATGAAACATGATATAAAAATGTTGAATGTGACATGGACTAATAATCTAGAGATAGATTTATAGTTATAATTATAGTTCACTTTTTCTGTTTTGTGTTTATGATGTTCTGCCAATATGACAAAAGGGGAAATTCTAGACATGGTCATATTAAATTGTAATAACATTTTAAACATTACATTGCATGCACATTACATGCACTATTACCTCCATGAGACTCAACAGTGAGTTGTCCCTTTTACTCTGCGCTGGCTCTTGTGACACTTCTCCTTTTATGAGGAAGCAACAGCTTCATCTGGCAGCACATTGTGCTAATAATCTGCACCAGAGATCAGCTCTTGTTCTTCAAATAAACTTCAATTGGTTTTCAGGTCAGGTTTAGAAAACTGAAATAATCATGTAAAGCTGAGTGTGCACAAAAAGTAGCTGCTCGATAAGCCAATAAAAATAAGCCTGGGCTGCCAAAGGACGGCACAGTGTGTACGCAGTGTGTACACAGTGTGTGCAAAATGATCACAGTGACACAGAAATGTGTGTTAGTAACACAGCACGGCACAAGAACATGCAGGTGACCTGCTTGGAGAACACACCGCTGTAGGATGCGGTTTATGAGTGACCATTAGGCAGTATTATTATTACTGTTTGCTATTTTTGAATGTGAAAACAATGTTCACACTTTAGAGTGGATGGTGCCCAGGACATGTTGAAAAAAAAAGAAGCACTAAAATGAATGAATGAATAAATAAATAAATGAATAAAAGAATGAATAAATAAATAAATAAGTAACCTATCACTGCTTTATACTTGACAGGAATACAGATTGGCTTCTATTCTCACGTTTACTTAAAGAGTGAAATTGAAGCATGTTTGTACTGTGGGCTGTTGGTGACGCGCTCCTCTGTGTTGTGCTTTACGCGGCACACCTCTCATCATGACTTTGGCCTAAATGTTTTAGGTGATCCCCCTGTAGACACTGACACCTGTGATGAGGATGAGAACAGGACACAGAGTGTCGTACAGAGGGAGGCGGGCCCGTCTCTCACTCTCAGCATACATCACGTACACTCACGTACACATACCAGGGAGCGGGGCCAACGCGGTTCACATGAGGTTAGCCTCCGTCCTGGGCTGAACTCCACGTTACAAATAAGAGCTGCAGCAGTCCAAGTGGAGCAGAGCAGAGCAGAGGGAGGCGCACCTCACTCGCGGTAATATTAAGTAAGAGAGACGAGCGAGCGGAGCATTACAGACGCATGGAGCAGCCGCGTTAGGCACAGGAGCACACGGAGCGCACGGCTTACGGACACTTTAACGCAAACTGCAAGACGGAACTAAGCATTATTTACGACAGGTACGGCACTGAAACAACTTTAAAACGATTATCGTTCTGCGCTGGAAAAAACTACGTGAAATTTGACTTTTTTGTTTGTTGTTTGTTTGGTTTTGTTTTACGCCGTTTTGGGATTATAGTTTATGACATTCTTTGGGTATAAATGCGCTTAGTTGAATTATCTATGACTATCCAACAATAGATACATTCGTATATATTAAAAACATTATATTATATTTGAATTATAATATAATATTAAAAGTGGAGATGCGCGCAATGCCAGTTCTTGTGAAAATGACATTATTATTCAGTAAACAGAATATTACACTTATTTTATTCTGATAGCACATATATAGGTCAGTGGAGTTGTTATTCAAGCGGGTTTATTACAGATTATGAGGTGCTAAAATAGGATCCGTAACTTACTTGGCTTGTATTTACAGCGGCCATTGTCCTACATTACACTGAGACAGAGCAGGTTATGGTACGAGGTGCTCCCGTTTTATTGGACAGATGTAATAGGGTTACATAATATTGTGTTGTAATGGCTCTTACGTAACCTCCAAATCCCTCTCCTCTGTTTCCTCAGGAGCACTTTGGTCCACTAGGTGGTGCTGTTGCAGCGTCTTCCACTTGATCAGACTCAACCAACAGGACCCAGGACTTCTGTAAGAAACTCAGGTAAGGAGTGTGCAACTGTGCATCACTTCAGTATTTCTATTATTTTTTACATAAAATAAATACATTTAAATTGCAAAAATAAGAGGAAAAATATGAATAAACCCTAATCAATCATTTATTTAAAAAATCTATGGAATGAATTCAAACGTTTAGCTCTTAACTAATGTTGGCCTCTGTTTGTAAACAGGGTGGACCGGTGATTTTCTTGAATGTATGAAAAGGAAAGCGTCACTATGCAGGCCCAACAGGAAACACCCACACTCCAGACCCTGGAGCCCCAGGGGGCCGCTACCTCCTACACTGATGAAACTGTGTCTATGCTGACGTCGAGCAGCCTCCTGGCCCGATCTCTGCTGGGACGTCCTGCACCCATCAAACGCAAAGAGAGTCCCTCTGCCAACCTGAGGCGCAAGAGAGAGTTCATCCCCCAGGACAAGAAGGACGAGGGCTACTGGGACAAGAGGAGGAAGAACAACGAAGCAGCCAAACGCTCCCGAGAGAAGCGGCGCATGAATGACATGGTTTTAGAGAGCAGAGTTTTAGCTCTTTTAGAGGAGAACGCTCGACTTAGGGCTGAGCTGTTGGCTCTTAAATTCAGATTCGGGCTTGTCAAAGACCCATCTAATGCCACAATACTGCCCCTGACACAGCCCCCGCAGACAAATGCTCAGTATTACCTCCAAAGGGGAGATGCTAATATCCCGACTCCCATTCATAGCAATAATCACGTTGGCCAGTTAACATCCAGGGCTAACAGGGAAGCAGGACACATGTCAGAAGACTCAGGGTTCTCAACACCTGGTGGCTCAAGCGTGGGCAGCCCAGTTTTCTTTGAAGACCGCCTGAGTGACCACGAGAAACTCTCCCCACATCAAGGGGAGGAGCTGGGCTACGAGATGCACCATTCTCCCAGCGAGGCCCACCACAGCCCCGTAGTGCCCGCGGCCCCAAAGTCGGATCATCCAGAGACGTTCAAAAACCTGCCTCACAAACTGCGCTTCAAGACAAACGGAGAGGGGAGCGACCAGACCGCAGACGCTCACGCTAAAGGATATAATATGGAACATGGACAGTGGGGTCACCATGGAGACGTGGAGGAGAGAGCCAGAAGGTCCCCGCAACAGTACGCCCCTCCCCCCACAGCCGGCCAGTCCCCCGGGCACGGCCACAGTGACATTTACCGCCAAGAGAACCACACGCTTAAGTCCCAGATCTCCTCCCTGACAGAGGAGGTGGCCCAGCTCAAGAGACTCTTCACAGAACAACTCATGGCCAAAGTGTAGTGGATCATTTCTGTTTCCCACCAGTATGTTTATACGACTGCGACGCTTTGTCTGACTAAAGTTGGACTCTAAATACATTGATTAAAAAGACGACATTCTCCAGCCCTTTTTGTTCCTACCTTGTCATTAAATGAAACAAAAAAATCTCAAGAATTAGAACCAAACACTGTTACGCACCTTACCTATGACTAGAATGTAAATGGAAGAAAAAAACACACAAAAAGGACAACTGTACTTTGCACTAAAACCCACTGTTGTGCATGTAAAATTATTGAACGTGTCCAATTCTGTTACGTTGTTTTTATACCTATTGTACTGTACATGTTCTGTCTTGATCCCATATCTGTTGTCTGTGTATTTAAATGACGGCTTTGGCTCAGACCCTCGCTGACACAGGGAGACTCATGTAATTATGTTTTGTGTATTATAGCCTCTTTACCAACACTGTGACAACTATAGCAACAAACTGTAAATCAGGATTAGATCGAGACCGAACAAATGCAATGGGGCAGAGAATGAACACGGAAAATCATCAGAATGCACCATGTTCCCGTCACTGAAGCAGGTTTGTTAAGCTCATGTATAATAATCTCTATTCTCTGGTTAAGACACGTGTGGTATCGTTGTAAATGTTTTTGGGGAGTCACATGACCATTCAGGAAGTGTAACTACAGAGATTTACTGTCATGCATGGGTGAAAATGGTTTATAATGTTATGTCTGCTGTCTGTACACTTCAATATTATATATTTGAAAATAAATGCTTGTTTTTTATCACAATGCACTGAATCATTGGATTTATTTTATAAGGGAATTTAAAGGTCCTATATTATGAGCTTTATCATATTTTATTATTTATTTATATTTATTTATTTTTTATTTTGTATTATTTATTATTATTGTTTTATTATTTGTTTTTTATTATTTATTATTTATTATAAGAGCATGTCAGTCAGATACATCATCAG
>KN507924.1:0-14863 GCA_000787155.1 Scartelaos histophorus | reverse complement strand
CAAAACAGCAGCATGACCAGAGCAATTATTAGAGCGGATACTATTTGACATGATTCTGTCAGGCATCTGGTTTATTCCAGTGTGTCATTTTGGTCAACAAAGATTTTCTGTTTAAACACACGTTAAGGAGCAGGATTTGTTGCAGGGAGGCAGTGGTGTGTGGTGTTCAATTTGAGTATTTCAACTAATACATCAACAAAAATTAGATGGGAGCATTTGCTGCATCCAATTATGAATTAGGTATCTCAGTATGGGGTGGTTTTATACTTCATTAAAAGCGACAGGAGTTCATTTATTCATCACAATATTTAGAAAATGACTACAAATGTATCTTGTGTCTAAAATATGACTTAAAGGGGTCATATTATGTCAAATTGACTTTTATGAGCTGTTAATATTATGACACTGTTCCCTCATCATTAGCTCACGCAGAGTGGTGGTTTGATTGATTTATGCATGTTTGAGTTATCCTGTATACTGTGCTGCATTTGAACATTTCTGTCTCTCTGCTCTAAACTTACTTGTGCTTATTTAAAAAAATGACTCTGGATCATACAAGCATGTCACTTAACTATTTCTCAAAAAGAAAAAAAACACATAAATGCAAATCCAATGCTTGAAATTCCACTATGTAGAGGGGGGCATCGCACTTCTGAACAAGAAGCCGATTAACCCTATTCTATTATTTAATCAGTACTGTGGATTAGAACACCACAATCGAAGTAAAGTCAATTTGTAAAGGAAAACAATATTCTAATTGCTATCAGATGCAATTTACCCTTGAACTATATATCTCTCTATAACCCCACAGAATAAGATCACATTTGATTATTATCCTATGACAAGGTTACTGCTCATACACACAAACAGCAGTCGCACGTCGCAAGTCGTCTCCAACATTATAAATATGTTCAATCTGAAATCATCATTAACATTGTACAGTCCATAATGTCTTCTGGTCTTTTCACCAGTGCAATACTCCACCTGCTGTCCGTTCCTGAGTCGGTATCTGGCCTCGGGGTGGGAGCCTTTGTCTGCAGCGCTCTCATCTCTGGAGGTCACAGAAGCCCGCCCTCCAGGCAGCGCTAATGGTCAGCGTGCCAAGTGTGTGGGCAAGCAAAGACGACCGTATGCTGTCTGTTATACTCTCCGTGTGGAGGCAGCAGCAGTCAACACACACGGCCTTGTTTAGCTTAGCACTATCGTACCATCAGTTAGTTGTGTAGCGTTGTATTAGCGCAGGTATCCTTCCTGTTTGCGCCGCGTCGTCTCTTGTTTCGTATTGCATTGTGATGCCTTCAGGGGAGAGCTTTGAGACAGAGGCTTTGCTTACCCCACATATGTCCTTTATACATTTCATTGCTAATGCTAAAGTTCGCTGTGGCCTGGATCAAATATATGTCTTATTATGTGTGTGCGTGTGTTTTTTTTTTTGGTTTTTTTTTCTTATTACTGAAGGCTTTAAGTGCCCTGCAAATGTTTTATTCCAGCTGAGCGCTTGGGCTGTATGGATGTAGTTTCACACATGAGCCATTATAGGAATGCCCCCAAGCGCTTTTTTCTTTCACTCTTCATTAAAAATTCTACAGGGTGTTTGAGCTTTGAGGTGATAATGTCCCTATGACCAGTGTGTGCCCCCATGCTCCCACTTACAGAAATGCACAATCATGTTTTCGATTGTGGAATAACCACTTTGGATTGCAGTCATGTAAATTCGGTTGCCATGTGGACACCAATCTCGGTTAACCACATTGCTAGCTTGTCCTGCATACTGACGCTCGGAGGTGGTGGGTGCTGAACAAATAGGTGCTTGTCCTTGAAGACGGTTGCAAATGAGAAAGCGGCGCAGACTCTGGATCATCACATCACAGGAAATGCATTCAGCTGCAATAGTCCTTTTAAGTGATTGTGAATTTGTATCATAGAGTCTTGGTGCTAAGAGAAGTAGCTATTAGATGGGTTACAGTACATGGGTATATTAATGCACCATCCAGGCTTAACATATAGGCTCACCAGTGATGTGAGTACACATTTGGGTTTTCAGCGCAGCACGACTTCAGTTTTGTCAGTTTGGTCTGAATATAAAAGTTCTCATATTGCCCAATCTGCTGCTTAAAATGTTTTATCGTTTCATTGAATCCGCTTGTATTCAAAGATGCATGGTACATCTGAACATCAAAAGCACTTTTCTGAAAATGCATAAAAGTTTCCACTTAAAGTAGCACCTACACCAAACTCTCCAATTTTGCACTTGACAAGATTTTGATGAATTGCACAGAAGGATTTGTTGATATGAATTTAAGCCTTAACTTAAAAACAGAATTTAAATATTTTATGCAAGTTTATGCTCCAATACTAATTAGGATGTACAAAATCCCCTCAACAAAATGTATTGTATTTATTACGCAAACAAAATTAAGCAAGATATGTGTAATTTTGTAGTTTTTACACGTAAAATGTCTTATCTTTACTCACATTACACAACCTTTAGTACATTTTTAAGGGATGCATCAATTCATTTTTTTCATTTCTGATACCGATGCTAATACTTTGGCTTTAAGTATCTGCCAATCCCCTATATCAACTGATACAACTGCAGAATAAAACAGAATGTATTTTCTTTAAACACAAACAGCGTATAATAAAAATGATCCAAATGTGTATCTATTATTTATCATTTACAGTAATTACTGAACAGTGCTGTAAAAATACACATTAAAAAACAAACATGTAAAAATAGACATTTTGGGCCAACATTGGCTAGTAAACCGTCTTATTACACCAGTATCTGCCAAACTGACATCTTAGAAGATCAATGTCGCTGCTAATATTCAGTACCAGTATTGTATTGGTGTATCCTTATTTTTTCTCCTACATTAATGTAAGTAAACAACAGAAAAAGTTTTAAAGTGCCTTGAAGTGACCGTTTGTCCTCAAATTATTGGGCAAGCAAAACTACCTCAAAACTTTTGACAGAGGCAAGATTGTAGGGGTCGGACAACTGGGTCAGCAGCTCAAATTGCAGTTGTTGTGGTATCGGCTGTGGTCAATTTCAAAAGCCTTACAAATGATGAATTCTGACATCATAGAAGAACATCACGGTTAGTATATTAGACATGCAGTCATTGTATCACACCAATTACATTCAATGCAAATCATAAGCCATCATTACAAAACCATGAAATCATGTTTTTCCTCATTCTAATCTTAATTGAAGCCAAGACTGGAGGCGGTCTGTACGTGACATCTGACCCTTGATGGATGTTTTGATGCCTTTGTTTTTTGATACCGGGCCCTCTCTCTTGTTCAGGGGTCACCAGAAGAGCTCCCTGTGTGTTTAATTATATACAAGTAACAATAGTAATTAAATGGAGAAGCGGCATCCATCTCCGTAGCCTGGGTACTTGGTGCTGTATGGCTGATAGGTGCGTGGGCGAGTGATGAAGAGATGGAGAGGCAGTTAGCATGCTATCGGAGCTCAGTAGATTACAGAGCAGCCTGTAAGAGCCTGTTTGCTACATGTTTTAATCAATTCCACAGTGTTGGTTGCTTCAGGGGACATGAACACAAGATGGACATCTCCTGTGCACTGTGTACTGAGCTGGCCATGAAATGAGACTCTTCACACAGTTGCCATAGGTCAGTGTGAGAGGGGCCACGTTGTAACGCCTAATAGGATTTCACAGGAAGAAAATTACATTGATAAATAAAACGATTTAATACAATGCAGTTTGGATTTGCGATTATGAAGTTGTGGTTTAGCACTAATGGCTGACTCATGAACCTTAAAGTTTCTCACTGTCATCGTAATGTGCAACAGCTTTGTTTACTCTGATGGTACGACTTGAAATTTGTTTTTGTTAATTAGCATCAGTGTTTTGGCGGTTGGGCCTCAGCATAATAATATCTTTACATGCTTAGATTTACAAAGAGATTCAACTTGTAATGTATAATTTGAATCATTGTTTTTTTATATATATATAGATAGATAGAGAGATAGAGAGAGAGGTGTTTCAGGCTTTGATTTTGCACTATTGGTTAAACTTTTACCTCTGTAGGCTGATGCATATGACAGTGAGAAGGTGTCAAACAGGCAATAAGCCATTTTTTTATTGATTCATTCTCTGTGTCTCACTGGCCTTTCTAATCAGCTAGATCGATATAATCAGGTCATCAAATCTGTAATCTGACAGTTAACCACCACATTCTCCTTTGACCTACAGAGGAAATGCAGCAATAAAAGTTGTTGAAATGCAATACTGCAATTCTGTGTAATGGCATGAAACTCCTTTGGGTCATAAGTAGTATGGTAAGCAGATATATTTAAAGATGTGTGTACATTTAAAGACAGAACAGCAAACGGACCTCAGATTACATTCTTGGAGTCATATTAAACTTGTTTTCACGGTTTTCTAATCATGTTTAAGTGGCAATGCGCCTTTCAAACATGTTCTGTTCTGATAACAATGTTGATAGTTGGACTTTATGCATCTGCCTATACCCAGTATAAACTGATGTGGTTTATATAACTATATGGTTAAATATTACTTAAATATGTTTTGTAACTGTTAAAATATAACCACATATAACCACAAAAATATTAAGTTAAATAATATGATATGCTTTGGGCTGACATTGACCAAAAAAATGCCATATTACACAAATTTACAGATGAAAATGATGTCTGAACCAATATCTTGAATTCGATATCCAATCCATCAAACTGTTCAGTATAGGTACTGATATATCCGATAACAGTATATTATTGGTTCATCCTTACTTTTAAGTGGGAGTTTTTAATCTTTAAGCCCATTGTAAACTTTGTGGCCAAGTCCCACTTTTGGTGTTATAAAAAAACAGCGTCCGGATGTCCTGTAGTGCTGGTGTGAGATCCGTGTTGATGCTCCAGGCGATGGAGACATCACAGTCGAGCGCCGCACAGACTGGCACTTCCATAAAGCATTAAACAACAATGGGGTCACAGATATGTCTTCAAACTGTGATCCAACTCAGATTATATGGGTGACTATGAAAGACACAAATGCACGCTATAAATGAATATAGTCCTGGGTGTCACAACCATCCGGCCTATATGAGTGTTTGTGGGTCGCTTGATCATAGAAAATATGAAGAGTTACTGGCAGCTCCAATGGTTATTCAGTACACAGTACAATCACCACCATTTTTTTTTTTACTTTTGCTACAGTTACTACTACTGTATATACTACTTACAACATACTAGAAATATACATCTCTTTCCACTGTATAAATGGGTCAGGTTTTATCATGGATGCTGATTGTACCAAAAGAACTATACGGCTATTATAAATACATATGCAATGAGTACTAACTACTACTACTACTACTATTTGATTTTGAATACTGTGGTATTTAAGATGTGCTAAAATGTGCCTATAAATGTCATGTTTCAGATTAAAGTATTTCATAGACAGTGGAGCGTCAGTAGCTCGGTTGGTGTTGGCTCGGAGTGTTTGTCCACTGATCTAAAGGTTCCATTTCGAGTTATGCTCTAGACATAAACATTATTGGTTGAGCAGTCAGATCCACTGACCCACAGGTTGGCGGTGCAATTCCAGCTCCCACAGATGAATGCTGTAAACCCACCTTACCCCACGTGTGTGTGTATGATGATGTATGAATGTGTGTGAATGGGTGAGTGGTTCCTTCAGTGGTTCCAAATGCCTTGAGCGCCTTAAATATAGTTAAAAGTGATATATATAAAGTTAATGACAAAAATCACCTTCAAAATTATTCACAAAAAGCAACAAAGCAAGGTTCTGTTTAATTTATAATCAGAATAGACTTGCTATTCTATTCTACTCAGAATTATAAAAATATTTACTACTAGCTACACCATTGATTACTGTATTTTTCGGACTATAAAGCGAGAAAATGTAATGATTTTAGATGCACCTTATAGTCCGAAAATACGGTAGTGGTTTTAGGCTCAAAAAGGGAAAAAATAACATAGTTTCAGGGCTATTTACTATACTGCTATACTTCTTTCAATTCTTCAAGGGATTTTGTATTATTAGAAGAAAGATGTATTTTGGTTTCACAAAGTTGTGAATTACTAAAATGTGATTTCACAAATTAGGAAAGCATTTTACAGCAAGCAGGTAAAATAATATTTCTGCTTGGATTCCTGATTTAAATTACATCTCCAATTGAGGCTCTGGGCAGAAGACGATTATTCCATGCGGGCAGAAATATCATTTGTATTAAGTCTGGGAGTGCACAAAGGTAGAAGCACAAATTGAACTTTTTTTATGACTATGACACTATTACAACTGGTGGCGTGTGCTGCTCCTAACTGTTATTTTAGTAACTGCATATTAAGGTGTGACTGTTTTATTTCTCTTCGCAGACCACTTTGAAGTCAGCCCTGTGAGGAGCATCCCAAAACAGCATACAATATTCTGGTGAGTGGCCAAATGGAAAGCAAAATATATTTACATAATACAGTGGGACTTAAGGGGGCAGAGCAGGGGAGTAGACGGGGCTGGGCCGTGTGAGGACAGAGATCTGCTGGCGTGCCTGCCTGTGATACAGATACCCAATCAATATTGAGTTTTGTCTCCCCGAGGTGACTGTGGTTTGGTGCAAAGGGCCAACCTGATTTTACTACTCGAGACTGCTACTAGCACTGCTCCTGCAATTTCTGCACTGGCTTTTTCTATACAACCTCTAGATTTTTAATATAGAAATCAAGCTTTTGACCATACACAGCATAAACATGCTAATGATTATTGCTATAATAAGTAACCAATTAATACTACTACTATTTTTTTTAGATCCTAGCCCAGTTAGAAACAAAGCTGTGCCTGTTGTTTTATTATTACTACTACGACTATACTTTTACTGTTGCTAATAGTACTATTGTAATGATGTGTTATTCATATATTCACATCCTACTTTAGCCATTCTAACCATGAAAGAATGAATAATGCACTGTAAAGTGTTTGGGTGTGTTGAAAGGTGCTTTATAAATCCAGTGTATTATTTTAAGCATCCTCACATTATACCTACATACAAATGTAAATGGCGTGTATTCTTTTGTTTGAATAAGGCCCTGCTTCACACTGGTACCCTGTGCTGGGTCTTTATCCCATGCACATTGGCCCACATGTTGCAGTAGTGATCCACAGAGCTCCTGTGCATGACACTTGGCTCTTCTTACACAGCGGCGGGCTGAGCTGGCGCCATGGCTGCGTGCCTCTCAGTCAGCGCACAGGGACCAGCTCCATTATCAGAGCAGCCGCCTCTCCTCCCTGCAGCAAGAGCCAGCTCCTGCTCCTGCACATTTCATTTCTTATCTCAAAAAAGAAAACCGTGTTGCAAATGAACGGCACACGACACCTCTCTCATGCAAACGGAATACATACTGTACTTTGTGGAAACGAGGTGTGAAATATGCTGTTAAGGAGTGTTTGAAGAAATACTGAGTATTGCCTTTGGTATGACATTTTCTGTAAAGGTCATGGAAAATGATTAATTTTGGTGTGGATCCAAAGCACTGTTTACAACAAGGAATGTCATATTGTGGTAAGAAATTCTTTTCTTGATATGAACAGAAAATGTTAACCTGACTGACCAAGAGAGGACAGTTTGGGAGATTTTTTCAGGATGATATTAAGCAGATGTTCAGGTTTAATAGAAAGATTGATATTTATCTGTCCTTCTCTATTTGAGACCAGCTCATCTGTTCATTGTGTCTTTAGGAATAGTGACTAGGCTGACAAGCATTTCTGACTTGCTATAATTTTGTAGTTTTATAAATGGGTGTATTCCTTCTTCTCTAGAGGAGGGATAAAGACAACACGCTCACTGTGGGTCTTAGTTATGACATTATTCTATTGTCTATAAGAGAAACACAGTTCTCTTGTTCATTTCCATTAATTGTGGCCCTTGTGGTATTGTTTCATATTGCACTTTAATTCCAAATGTGAAGATTTAATTCCTTCCCTCTGTGACTGGTTCCTAAACTTTGGCTCTGAGATGTGTCTCACTGGAGTTTGTGTTTTGGGATGTAGTGGATTTGCCTCACTGTAAATAATGACTTGAGAAGGGAAGGCTCCTGCACCATTCATCTAAAACTGAAGCAATTATTCATGGACTGCCATCGAGGACGTATCAAAGATTAAAAAGGAGTCCTACGAGGTTCATGCCTGGGTTGCTGTGCCCCTTTGTTGGCTTCTCCATTATTATGTTTGCAAACATGGGGCTTTTCATCTGCACTGGTTTCTCTCGGCGTGCCCAACTCTCACATGTGCCCCTTTCTTACAACTCACATAAGATCACATTATCACATGTTGGAGAACAGAGCAGCTGGAGATCTTTAATGACATATTTTCATAAACACTTATAACGGTGGGAGCAGCACAGTGTGAAGTTACTTTGCCTTTTGTTTTCTCATTGTTGGTCTCTGACAGGCTCTAAAAGTTTTCTGACTGTTTTGAAGTTAGTCTGTGTAATGGGACTAAAAGTGAAATCCAGAGTATTTGGCTTTTCCTCTGCTAACAACTTCATCAGTGTCATAAAGAGACACCAGAGGAGTAATTGCTCCCCACTTTCTCAGGCTGCACTAAGGAAGAGTTTTGTTATGAGTGCACGCAGCCCTGTTAACTGGCTGTGTTTAGTGCCCCTCTAAAGGGCCATAGACTTCTTGCCACAGTACCATGAATAGAAAGTGAATTTGCAGTATTTTATTTATATTCTCAAAATACGATGGGGGGCTTCATGTGTACAATTATTTCTTTGTTCACTTGTGTTATTATGCCTTTCAGATTTGGTCCAGTATGTGTATGTTCTATTTTAGTCCAGTTGCAGAGCTTGTTTAGTTTAGATTTATTCTTGGCCTTGTCCTTGTGGTACCTCAAGAACCAAATATTTTATGAGGTGATACTTGCTGTAAAAACCTTGTAGCGTATAAGACCTGCACCAGCTGAGATAGGCTATAACCACAAACCATCGCCTCAAAAAATATAAAAAATGTATCAGGAAGTGGATGAGTGAAAGTCTATTTAACTTTCCAAACAATATGACCAAAAATATGACCAAAAAAATCACATTATTGATCAGTTATGATTTTCAAATCAATTATCTCATTCATTAGAAACAAATAAAAAGTGTCTAATCTAAATAATACAATAGTCCAATTTCTTCAAATGAATAATAATAACTTTACAGGTTTGTATACTGTAGTCATTATTCATTCACTCCATATTCATTGGTTGTGAGCTTCTTTTGTAGCCACAGCTGCCCTAAGGCAGACTGACAGAAGTGCTACTGCCAATATCTGGCCACAACCAACACTCAAGCACACACACCTCTTTCACAGTGGTGAGGGTGGATGAAGTAAAGGCCACTACACATTACAGAAGAATTTGCCCGATTCTGGCTGCAATTTCTTCTTCCCCGAGTTCAGGGAGACGAGGCGTAACTTTTTGTCTACATGTGCAATTTTGAAGTGGCTGTGCTTCTCATGTGTTTGATGTCACTGTCAGATCATAACCACCAAACATCAGCAACGCTATGGCAATAGCCAATAAAACAGAGCTCAGGGACAGAGGAGTGATGGACACAAAGACGCAACATACAAACTCAGCACATAGCATAAATGAAGCCTTTATTACTCACCTTTCTTAAAGTGGTACATTTAAAGTGAAGCATCTCATCCACATTATCCATAGAAATTGTCCTCCTCAAAAAAAGACATCCAGTTAAAAAAAAAAAAAAAACACTATTAATCCAGTCTGAGGTGTTCTTTAAAAGTAAAAAGGCCAAAGTGTTTCTGTTTACACAGCATGCAGATCTAGGTGAAGCTGCAGTTTATCGATAGTGACTCTACTTGGTGTGTACTTTATTGCCAATATTTAATGCATTAAAAGTCATGTATCTGAAATATTGCACCACATTTCACAAATAATAATAGCAGTAGTTTTACTGTAGACATGCACTCACAACTTTATAGCCTGTGGTCCACAGCCATATCCCGCTGCAGTCTTTGCGCTTGGAGATTTTAAGTCTCATAAGGTTCCCCCCATGTCTGTGGTGTGCGCTTTTTGTCGCACGATTAAAAATCATTTAAGAGTGAAAAACCCTGTAGGGGGTAACGGCCTTAAGGACACAAAGACAGAACTTGGTCTGAGTGGGAATCGACCTTTGGGTTCAGAAGTGCTTGGAGTATGCCCTCCCATGCTTTTAGTGGCAGAGGATTGGCTATAGATATCTTGATTAAAAAGAACCAAGGATACCATTGATTAGAAATGACTGAATCTCGATCTCCATTAAAATGTAATTATTGCACAACCTGTAACTCAAAACAAACACAATACAAATTGAATTGTCTTTTTGTCTTCTATCTGTGCACCTACAGTAATTTAAACAGTATATCTATGATATTATTTGATGTCTCTTACCTCCTGCTCAGATGAGCCCATGACCTGGTGCACATCTCTTTAGATACAGGCCGTTCTTATGTTCAGAGGCTAAGGTTTACATAGTGCACCGCTGTGAAACACTATTGATTTCAGTTGCCCTGTGTAGCTCGATGCCTCTTTACACAAGGCCAGTGTCTTGCCTCAGCACTGCACATTCAAATTGGCCACCTCAGCTAATTTGGGAACGGGGATAAAATAGAAAGTTAATAATCCATAGTATGAGGCATAGCAAAGCGTACAAAGAAAAGGCCTTGATGATGGTCATTACTGTTGTATTTCCAAGAACAGTGGTGTTAACTTTTAATTAAATACCACAAAAATGAGCTGCACATTTTTGATCGTGTCAGGATTTCTGGGTGTAATGATTAATTTACAGTTAAGAGGAGACATAAGCACTGGCCTGGGTGAATTTAGGTAAGCCCGTGTCATTAGTATTCAGTGCACGCAAGCTTTGGACTAGCTTGTTTAAATAGTTTTATTAATTTATGTTTGTTCTGAAATGATTTGTTCTCCCTCTGTAAACATATCACTGTTTGAGTCAGAAAATGTCCTCAAATAAAAATTAAATTCTATGATTAATTCAGGGAGTTTGTTTTGGGGCTTTCAGCGATATTTTGATTAAGTGGGCAAAAACATGTTTGTTTTTTTTATTAAAAACATATATTATAGTTGTTCATATTTTGTGGGAGTTAAAAATATATATATTGTGGAGTTTGTGACCCATACCACTTTTTTTTTTGCTTGTCTCCTTTAAGTTCTTTTTGCATTGCCTGAATTGTACAAAGATTTCATGCCTTACTAAAGAACAAATACGAGGCATTCTTGTAGATTGAATTCCCTTTAAGAAGGCTTTTTGGGATAGTATTTCACAGTTTCAAACTTAAAATACAATTCAAGAAAACACATTGTAAAGCACACCAATGAGGTATTTCTTGAGGTGTCAGCAGGGAACAATTAGAAAAGAAACAAATTAAGATCTTTATTTATGTGAACATTAGACTAATAGATTGTTTGTTGTAAGCATGAACAATTCCAGTGGTTTATGTTCTTAGAAACTGAGCTGGACAAGTCTGGATTTTATCTATGATGCAACAATCCGGGTAGGTTTTGATGAGGGCACAACAAGTCAGTTTTGCATAACATCTTTTAAAACGTATTCATGTTCATCAAAAATATACCTGAAGTTTTGTTTTGTTTCATTCACACATGCTTAGACTAATAATAAATAATAATAGAGGGGTTACATTTGTGATGAAGCAAAATATAACTTAAGTATGTTTTTTAAGAGGTAACAACATTCTAACAGAGCCTAAAGAGTAACGTTTGTGCAATTAATATAGGACATTTAAGAGAATGTTAAAAATATAATAGACCTCCTTAACTGGCATAATGTCTGTCTGGTCTGTTTACCAAACAAACTAAAACTTTCTAACTTCTGGTTGTTTTCAGAATACCAATCCTGTTGTTGTTATGAAGCTGTCCTGCTTTAAATAGTCGCTCCAACAGTGACTCATATGACATGTTTTGGCCCTAGCATTACTTCTACTACAACTCCATACCAGACCATGTGTACTTTCCTATCCTGCACACTCGTAATTATCCTCATGTGTATATTTGGGGTGTTCCTGTTGGGACACTTTTGTTAATGAGTATAAAAATGGTGTAATATTCTGACACAATGTTAGCACAAAGCTCCACCTGAGTACTGCACAAGCCTCCAGGACTCTCTCTGTTGACAGGGAATCGGTTTAAATTGCTGTCGGCTTATTCACCAGTCCTCCCAGTTGAGATCCTGTTAATTTAGTTCTTCAGCCTTGCAACAGAGTTAAGGGAAAATAGTTGTAAACAAAGAAAATATTTAAATAATAAACATACTTAATTAGTATGAATTATTAAAAATGCAGTTAAAGTGCTTATTTAACACTTCTCATGGCCTTAAGTTTGAAGTGAAGTAATTCCTGGGGTGATAAGACTACACAGTGTGTTTATACAGTAAAAATCATTAGCATAGTGCTTAGTAGTAAGAATTAATAAGCCAAAAGCATTTGGATTCATAAATGATTGATTATGATTTTTTGTGCAGCGAATACTCCATAGGGTAAAGGCATATTCTGAACAAGCAGTGACCACACACTCCTTGATTGGTGGGTTGACTTCTGCCATAATGGGGCGACAGTGGTAAACATCAGTAAACATCATTGTCTAGCAGTTAGATTCACTGACCCATAGGCTGGCAATGTGATTCCAGCTGTCATGCTGTCGTTGTGTCCTTGGGCAAGACACTTCATTCACTCCACCCCGAGGGTTTGTGTACACTGATGTAAGTTGCTCTGTGTAACTTTTCTAGGGTGTTCTTCAGTATTTCATTAAACGTATCTATTTCCATGGAGACAAGCAAGTGACCAGCAGTATATTTTTGAACAATAATTGAAAAAAAAAACTACGAGGTTTGTTTAATGTCATAATGCAGACCTTGGATAATAAGCATTCAATTTGTTTATAAAGGGCAACATCAACCTCCTTTTTATTTCACTGGGACATGTCAATGCATATTAATGAACATCTGTAACTGTTAGAGTGCAAATATGTCAGATTATAGCAAAGGCGCTAATTTCCATCTGTTGTTCTTAGGCATGTAACAAAGGACAGATCACAAAGCACATTACAAATACAATGATAACACACAAAATAATATTATGTAGCAGTTTAAAAAAGGCACAACAGTTACATCTGAACTGGGTTGACAGTGCAGACATCACTGCAGAAACATGCAGATACTCAGAGCTCATATTTCTCATCCTTATAGACAGTATAGTCCAGCAGCAGAGGCTGCACTGATACGTCTTTATTCAATAATGCTGTTTTTAGTATTGCTTAAAAACAAACATTCTTACTATGACTTGGCTTACCTCTCCATTGTTCTGACCTGTGGCTTGGCAGTGCTGCTACTTTAATGCCATACTGTGGAACATTGTAAAGCAATGATATCTCCATTTCTTTCTTCAAGAAGGTTGAGTGTCCTCCACTGGAAAAGTGACCTAGCACATCTAAATATTTGTCCCACTATCCCCTCAAAGAAAACAGTTCAATAGTGGTAAATTTGTCCATTTGAAACAGAGATTTTGGGCTCATATCTCGAATCAGACTCCAGCTGATTCATGCAAATGACTGTTTTGATGTCTTTTGTTAGCATCTGTAGCTAATCTCGGGGCACTATAATTAAACAGGAGGAGACTGCAACCCTTCTTTATGGTGTGCCAATGTGAGAAATAGCTGTAGCAAAAAAGCTACCTTGTCAAAGTAATACAACACCCACAATAAAGCACAAACAAAAGAATGCGTTTTAGGACTTGGCGTGCTGGCTATAAATTTGCAAATTTGTCTTCATTACCACTGCTGCATAGAGCTAAGAAAGAGTGCTTAAAATCTGTGAAGGATCTAGTTGGAAAAAACGATTAGGGGTTTGGAGAATGCATTCAAATCAAAATGTCGAATGGAAATTGCTTGTTACTCCAAATTTCAAGACATTTTGAAACGTATTACAAGTCAAACAACTTTCTTCCTCTTTGCACAATCCCCTAAACAACCTCATTTTAAAGAAACAAAAAGGGAAATGACTTGCTATATTTAAGAGGTTGAGCCCAATTTAACAGCTATAAAACAACTCAGCTCGGCATCAGTTTGTTTTTGATGGCTGCACTCCATCAAACGATAAATCACTTTCAATTATAGAGAAAAAACACAGTGTTTCTTATTTATTCTTCACATTGCACCACCCAGGTCTACGCCTACATGGGACTGACGACACCCTCGAGATAACTCCCATTCATCATTGTAACAGCACGGGCTCGGCCACTCTCCATGTTAGCAGTCCACTATAAAGGTACAAAGACTACTGAATATAGAGCCCTGTGATGAGTTGGGGATTAGCTGAGCAAATATTCCTATGGCCATATAGTGTTTGTGCTCGCTGCGGCACCAGCACGCACACAAGCAAATTACTGTCTGATCCTATAGACAAGCTCCAAATGCAACATAATCCTCGAGAGGCTTGTTAGAATTCAAAGCAAAACTCTCCATTGCTGTGAAAAAAGATCAAATGATTAGGACGATTATAGCCATGCATGTTTTTTGTTCTATTTTTACCAGTGTTGGTTGGTTCTATAGACAGTGTTGGGAAGTAACTGAACATGTACGGATAATGTATATTTATTATACTAAAGTAACTCTACTCAGATACAGTTACGTTTTCATTTAGTGATATTCACTACAGTTACTTTTCTAAAATCAAACGGATACATGGTGGTACGTGGGCACACAATGCAGGCTTCAAACTACACAAGATTACTGAGAAAAACTCAAATACAGCTCTTAATTCAATTAAATTCAATTAAATTTAT
>KN507922.1:17738-27886 GCA_000787155.1 Scartelaos histophorus | reverse complement strand
TTTTAGGGGGAAACATGATGTGAAACATTTTAGTTATTTCAGTTTTTATTGCATAGTTTATTTGTTAAATGGTTTTAGTTGGAGCTCATGGTGTTGCGAATCCAGGTGTTGTAGTTGCAGACCTTGGAATAGACTCCAGGCTTGTTCCTCTGGGCGCAGCCATAGCCCCAGGACACCACTCCCTGCAGCTGACCGTTGCACACGACGGGGCCACCAGAGTCACCCTGAGACAGAGCAGTATGTGTTAGTGTACCATAAATCACATGACTAAAAACAATAGGTTCATGCAGTGGATAGCAGTGTGATGTGGTTACCTGGCAGGAGTCCTTGCCTCCCTCCAGGAATCCAGCACAGAACATGTTGGAGGTGATCTGTCCAGGGTAGGAGTTTCTGCAGCTGCTGTCACTCAGGATTGGGGCATCCAGGCACATCAGACGGTCAGGGTAGTTGGCTGCAAAGAATTAACAGTGTCAAATTTTGCACTCATCTTTTTCACATTTACAGTATTTATGGGTAATATCTAACATCCAGAGGCGCTTGTGTTGCCCCATCCAGAAATGAGACAATAGGTTCCAGCAGAGGCGCAGCTGGAGGGCAGGGACACAGTTCCCACGTAGCTGTTCAGGGTGGCAGGGCTGCTCAGCTTGATGAGCATAATGTCGTTGTCCAGAGTGTAGCTGCTGTAGTTAGGATGCCTGATAACTTTGGCAGAGTTGATGAACTGCTCAGTACCTTCGTTGACTTCAATGTTGTGCTCACCAAGACGCACCTCAATGCGCCTAATATAATAACAGAGATTTATGTAAGTTTATTTAAAAGTACACAAGCAAGGGAAGAAAATTTACTCATAATGGCAACTTCATTTTCACAGTAATGTTCCCACTAAATGTGACAAACATCATTGTTCTTAAACTTACGATTTGTAGCAGTGAGCAGCAGACACAACCCAGGAGCTGCTGATCAGGGAGCCTCCACAGAAATGATACCCAGCATTCAGAGACACCTGATAGGGCACGCTGTTCTTCCTGCACTCGTATCCTCCGACAATCTTGTCATCCTCAATGGGAGCGGCATCTGTATTTAAAATAATACATACATTTCACAATTGTTTTTTTGACTCTGTCTCAAAAGCCCACACTTACAAGCCACAGCAAAGAGAGCCAGAAATGAAAGCGCCTTCATGGTGGTTACTGTCTGAACCTTGGTGTCTGCTCACCTGTTAATGCCTCCTTTTATATCTGCTCAGCCTCTGCTATCGAAACTGTCAAGGTTACAAACTCTGTTGATCAGTGGGAAAAAAGCATCTGTGACTATTGCAAGTCAGTAAAAAATTTCCATTGTACTGTAGTACTGGATCTAAATAAGACTTGTACATGAAGAAGGAGGGGGTCATTATTCTTTCATACTAAACTGCATGTTTGTGTTGTTGTTTGAATGTTTACTACAGGTATGTTCTAAGTAAGTTACAAAATAAAACTTAAAACAGAAATGGCACTCAATACAATTTTAGATATACAATTGCAATTTATTTAACTCAAATATAGACATATGAGTCAATCTGGCTATGTTAACTATAGCCTTTTTAGGGGGAAACATGATGTGAAACATTTTAGTTATTTCAGTTTTTATTGCATGGTTTATATGTTAAATGGTTTTAGTTGGAGCTCATGGTGTTGCGAATCCAGGTGTTGTAGTTGCAGACCTTGGAATAGACTCCAGGCTTGTTCCTCTGGGCGCAGCCATAGCCCCAGGACACCACTCCCTGCAGCTGACCGTTGCACACCACAGGGCCACCAGAGTCACCCTGAGACAGAGCAGTATGTGTTAGTGTACCATAAATCACATGACTATAAACATGCTGTTGTTTTGGTATTATAAACACTATGATGTGGTTACCTGGCAGGAGTCCTTGCCTCCCTCCAGGAATCCAGCACAGAACATGTTGGAGGTGATCTGTCCAGGGTAGGAGTTTCTGCAGCTGCTGTCACTCAGGATTGGGGCATCCAGGCACATCAGACGGTCAGGGTAGTTGGCTGCAAAGAATTAACAGTGTCAAATTTTGCACTCATCTTTTTCACATTTACAGTATTTATGGGTAATATCTAACATCCAGAGGCGCTTGTGTTGCCCCATCCAGAAATGAGACAATAGGTTCCAGCAGAGGCGCAGCTGGAGGGCAGGGACACAGTTCCCACGTAGCTGTTCAGGGTGGCAGGGCTGCTCAGCTTGATGAGCATAATGTCGTTGTCCAGAGTGTAGCTGCTGTAGTTAGGATGCCTGATAACTTTGGAAGAGCTGATGAACTGCTCAGTACCTTCGTTGACTTCAATGTTGTGCTCACCAAGACGCACCTCAATGCGCCTAATATAATAACAGAGATTTATGTAAGTTTATTTAAAAGTACACAAGCAAGGGAAGAAAATTTACTCATAATGGCAACTTCATTTTCACAGTAATGTTCCCACTAAATGTGACAAACATCATTGTTCTTAAACTTACGATTTGTAGCAGTGAGCAGCAGACACAACCCAGGAGCTGCTGATCAGGGAGCCTCCACAGAAATGATACCCAGCATTCAGAGACACCTGATAGGGCACGCTGTTCTTCCTGCACTCGTATCCTCCGACAATCTTGTCATCCTCAATGGGAGCGGCATCTGTATTTAAAATAATACATACATTTCACAATTGTTTTTTTGACTCTGTCTCAAAAGCCCACACTTACAAGCCACAGCAAAGAGAGCCAGAAGAATGAAAGCCTTCATGGTGGTTACTGTCTGAACCTTGGTGTCTGCTCACCTGTTAATGCCTCCTTTTATATCTGCTCAGCCTCTGCTATCGAAACTGTCAAGGTTACAAACTCTGTTGATCAGTGGGAAAAAAGCATCTGTGACTATTGCAAGTCAGTAAAAAATTTCCATTGTACTGTAGTACTGGATCTAAATAAGACTTGTACATGAAGAAGGAGGGGGTCATTATTCTTTCATACTAAACTGCATGTTTGTGTTGTTGTTTGAATGTTTACTACAGGTATGTTCTAAGTAAGTTACAAAATAAAACTTAAAACAGAAATGGCACTCAATACAATTTTAGATATACAATTGCAATTTATTTAACTCAACAATGTGTACATTGACTTTGGTTTACATATAGATGGTGTGCTGCAAATCCAGACACATTGTGGATCTGAAGAGCTGTCCGCTTAGTTGGAGGACATGGTGCTGCGGAT
This sequence comes from Scartelaos histophorus, assembly GCA_000787155.1. Lineage (NCBI taxonomy): Eukaryota > Metazoa > Chordata > Actinopteri > Gobiiformes > Gobiidae > Scartelaos > Scartelaos histophorus. The sequence continues at coordinate 24,658 of KN507922.1, read as the reverse complement.
CCAGGATCTGTAGTTGCAGACCTTGGCATAGACTCCAGGCTTGTTCCTCTGGGCGCAGCCATAGCCCCAGGACACCACTCCCTGCAGCTGACCGTTGCACACCACAGGGCCACCAGAGTCACCCTGAGACAGAGCAGTATGTGTTAGTGTACCATAAATCACATGACTATAAACATGCTGTTGTTTTGGTATTATAAACACTATGATGTGGTTACCTGGCAGGAGTCCTTGCCTCCCTCCAGGAATCCAGCACAGAACATGTTGGAGGTGATCTGTCCAGGGTAGGAGTTTCTGCAGCTGCTGTCACTCAGGATGGGGGCATCCAGGCATCTCAGACGGTCAGGGTAGTTGCCTTTAAGACACAGTATAATAAACTAATATTAAAACATAGATTTTACACAATGTTCATAAGTGTGCTTTCCCATGCTAACCAACACAGAACACAACAGACTGCACCATATCTTCTGTAAAGTGGTAATGAGAACAAGTTATACTAACTTCCAGAGGCGCTTGTGTTGCCCCATCCAGAAATGAGACATCTGGTTCCGGAGGAAGCGCAGCTGGAGGGCAGGGACACGGTTTTCACGTAGCTGTTCAGGGTGGCGGGCTTGCTCAGCTTGATCAGCATGATGTCGTTGTCCAGAGTGTAGCTGCTGTAGTTAGGATGCCTGATAACTTTGGCAGAGTTGATGAACTGCTCAGTACCTTCGTTGACTTCAATGTCGTGCTCACCAAGACGCAGATTGATCCGGCTAACATAAACAACAGAGATTTTATCAAATTGAATTGTCTGATCTTTCCACATTTTCTGGTACTTACGACTTGTAGCAGTGAGCAGCAGACACAACCCAGGTGCTGGAGATCAGGGAACCTCCACAGAAATGGTAGCCAGAGTTCAGAGACACCTGGTAGGGCACGCTGTTCTTCCTGCACTCATAACCTCCAACAATCTTGTCATCCTCAATGGGAGCGGCATCTATGGAAAGACCAGTGCTGTTTTACCGAATCATTATGAAAACATATTCATTTATCCCACATACTTACAAGCCACAGCAAAGAGAGCCAGAAAAATGAAAGCCTTCATGGTGGTTGTGGTCTGAGCCTCGGTGTCTGCTGTAGGTCCAGGCAGGTCCTTTTAAAGGCCTTGTTATCAGGAGCCAAGGCCATATGTCCCATATATGTCAATGTATATGTTTTTTTGCTGAGTGTATGAAAGGCCTGGGAAACCTACTGATGACATTTGAGGTCACTTATGAAAACTATTAAGTCAACTCATGCACACATCATTACCGTGTAAATAAATAATATATATAATAAATATACATAAATGTATATTTCTACACCACAATGAACAATGTATGCATTTTGCAGTTTAATAAATACATGCAATTCAGATTACATTAAATACTTTTCATGACAAACAAAATTCATAAACTAGGAACTTGCTTCAGTGTTAAGGTGCAACATTAAACAAACTAATAATAAAAACTGATTTAAAAAATAAAATAAAAAAATAGGGAATGCTTTAAAATAAACAAAAATAGACAATGAATAAGCAAGCAAGTAGGTTAATTAATTACAGTTATTGACATGATAAAACTCAGCTCAGTGAACAAATCAAAAACTACTGAGCAACCAACATATGTCTGTGACTGCAGACAGGACCCCAAGTATTGTGTAGTATGTATTTAATTCATTGTATTATTACTTTATAAGGACATAATGTAATTACTTTGCCTATTGTTTCATAGTATGCCATTTCTAAATTGTATAATTACTAAATATTTAGATTAACAACATCCTGAAAACACGCATCTAAAGAGCTTCTCTCTCCACAGATCTGACTTGTAATGTGGCCTGATGACATCGCCAGAAAAGTTAACCTTTAAGTGTACTGTATGTATGTATGTGTAGGTATAGGCCTTTTTAACATAACATGAAGGCGGCTGTCTGATCTAACAGCTGGCGGGAGGAATTCCAAAAAGGCTCCTCATGCAACAGGTTGCTACACCCACAGATTGTTTATCTAACACACAATTTTCCAGGAAACTGTGTGGCCGACCAGGTAAAACATTGTCCCTCGTGAGAAACAGCATTATGGTGACAAAAAGCTGGAAAAGACATTTACAATAGTTTGAATAATTTGCAACTGGATATTAATTCATCATAAAAATATACTGTGAGAATGAACAATATCAATATATTTTGATTAAACTGACGGAAAGGTATTTATTCATTTTATTTGTAGCTCTTTTTTTACTGTGGCAAATATTAACATATTAACATTTTGTTGCATAGACTACATTCTCAATGCGGTTAAAATGCATACTTTTATCTGGACATCATTAAATTGACTATAGTCAACACTGACAGGATATAACTACACCATAAAATAGGATACACTTAAATTGGAGAAAGCAACATGTTATAGAAGATCAAATCACTGGGTATATTTTCCCTCTTGATGTAGATCCACGGATATTTTGCCATTTTTTTTTTTTTTTTTTTTTTTTTTTTTTTTTTTTTTTTTTTTTTTTTTTTTTTTTTTTTTTTTGGTTGGGGGCTGATTTAATAGCACTTTAAACATGATTTTAGATGCATGTACTGAGAGCCTTGACTCCTGCCCGTGCTGTGACGCAAACAAAACGCGACTCAAGTAGGTTTGTGTCGACAGCTGAGCTAACAGCTGTACCGTATGTGTTTTGTTTTTGTTTTGTATGCGAGTTCATCAAGGTAAGAATATTACAGCACTTCACAAAATAAACTGTTACGTGATCCTTGTTTATAGTTGCATACTAAATATGATCAGTATTTCTTATGTGAATTATGCTAACAGCTAGCAACATTTTTAAATCAGTTAACATAATGTGGGATACGCAACCGCTGCGGATTTGATGCAAAAAATGCACATAATTACGGCAAAAATCATGATTGTCTGTTTTAGCTGCACTCCCATTATCTGAATGTGCGATATGACTTTGTGTTGTGTTATGTTCTCTTTTGTTTCAGTTGTATTCCGGGATAGCGACAGCCTGTTTCTCCCTAAATTCCCAGATAAACTCAATTACAGGATTTTACTTATTCTCTTGAAATTAAGTTTATATTTCGAAAATAGCTTTTCTACTTGTGATTAATTATGATCTTTATAAACCACCAATTTTTAGTAATGACTGTCTTATATTGTCCAAAAAGTATATTAAAAAGGGCCTACACTTCCTGTAATTGGAAAAAGATTTAATCAGAATGTGTTAAGTTTAAATTTGTTAATGGGTAGTGGTGACTCAGAATTGGCCCTGCAGTCAGTTCTGGCCCAGGACATCTCTGCCCAATGACTGAGTACTATGAGGAGGGAGGGCTGCTGTATGAGCAATCACCTCCCATGCACATCAAAGTGGAGTCTCCGGAGGGACCCTTAGGAGGGGGAGCCTCAGAAAATGGCTTCCCCCGGGAGGATGACGACTCGGATGGCAGCTGTGACCAGAGCAGTGGTTTACCAGGGGGACTCCCCTTTAATGTAGTTGTGGTGCATCCAAACATCATGGCTCCTGGAATGTCCTCAGATGATCTTCTGTCAATTGAACAAAGTAAGAATGACTACACACATACCGGTACTTCATTAAAAGTACAAACTAACACAATTACAATAATTATTATATTATTATCTGTACTTGTCTCATTCAGTAACTCTAAATTCAAATTTTAGAATTATGGATAATAATTTATGGAATCCAATTTTAAAGTAATTTCTTCAGTTCAGTAACATATAGTAACAATGACCAAAGTATACACTGATTAGGAGAGTGTGTTGTTTTCTATTCACACGTTTTATGTCACACAGACAGAGCTATGTCAGCTGCACTTGCAGCTGGAGGTGCTGGAAAAAGGAAGAGCCGATTTAGTGGTGCAGAGCTAGAGGTCCTGGTGTCTGAAGTCACTCGCTGCGAAGGAGAGCTGTTTGGTCCCGCTGGAAGACTTAGACGACGGGAAAGAGAGCGCATCTGGGCCGGCATCTTGGACAGAGTAAATGCAGTGTCCAGAGTCCCCCGAACCCTTAGAGAGGTGAAGAAACGTTGGGATGACTTAAAGAGACGCAATGGAGGCAGACTGGCTGATGCCCGTCATCGCAGTTGTTATCTTCCATCCAGCAGAGGGAGCTCTCTTCTTTGCCGTTCTCAGCCAAGCCCCAGGCTTCAACCAACCAGGCAAAAACCACGCCTGAAAGCAACTTTTCCATGCTTTGCTGACTCTGATACAGGTAATCAGCTTTTATAGTGTAAAATGTTTATAGAATACAGTTCAAACCCACTGGAGACAAGCTAGCAATACCAGATATATTATCTATTAATGCAAAGCAGATATATTAAATAAAACTTAAATAACATTGCTGACATGTGTATGCAACATTGTTTTTATATTTTGCAGGTGTAGGGGTGGAAGCCTCAGAAAGGGATACTCTAGAGAAAGAGGAGGACACTGCTGAGCGGGACAAAGATGTGACAGAAAATGAATGTGAACCTGTGGAGAACAGTATGGATGACAAACTGGGGTTAGGGCTGGGTTTGGGTATTGGACCACCTCCTCCATCTGAAAGGTGGCTGCCTCCTTCCCCACTGTACAGTGCTCCTTTCCTCAATGGCAGTCCACAGCCCGGAAGCCCCCAACCATCGCTAGGTACTCAGCAGGGTCCTCTGGAAGCCCCACCACGCAGCTCCTGGCTAGAAGATGAGCTCAGAGGATTAGGAGAAGCAGCTATTCAGTTAGGTAACCATGTGGAAAAAAGTTTAAGAGAATTTGGTGAAGGTTTCAGGGAGGACATGAAAACACTTGTTGCCTCTCAAGAGGCTCTGGCACTGAGTCTGCAACAGAATAATGTCCTTCTGCAAAGACTGCTGGGAGTTCTGGAGGCTCAGCAGCCACCACCGCAGCAACAACAACAACAGCGTTTACAACAATCACATCCAATATCAAAGCAACACTTACAGACTCCATCACAGCAACTTGAACCACAACAGATTATTGAGACGCCTCAGCAATCACAAGCCCAGCATAATCAAACTCAAAAGCAGCAACCTCAACACTCATCTCATTCACCAATGGCGGTTACAGCAGCTGACATGCATGGCACCTTTCCATCGGATTCACTCACAGAAGAAGACAGGAGTGGACACAAGCCACGGCGAGGAAAAGTGTCTGATCACAGACGCAAAAAACGTCGATGAGCAGGAACAAAAACTGAACTACTGTACTTAAAAATGTGAAAAAACAAGTACCCACTCTTTTATAAATACTTGAGTGAAACTACATGAACTGACTTGGTTATTAGTTCAACTTATTAATGCCAGTCCTTAGCAAGTGAACTAAAGTTGATAATACAATAATAAATTGGACAATAGCCTTAATATTAGCTCTATTATTTATAGCATAAGGGATGTGCTAGACTTTGTCTTTCTACAGTGACACAGCTACAGGATGTATGAAATTAATGTGTAATATGCATGTAATAATACATGCTTTGCAGTAGACTTGTCGAGCTTATAATGTTACTTACTAGTTCAGCAATGACAATATTAACATAATATAACTTCATAGTACTTGTAAAATACAACGGTATGTGCATATACATTATAATGTTAAGTAACAATAACTTGGAAATGTATGCTTTTTAACAGCCTCACAGTGCATTCACAAAAATGCCAAACTGCTTTGTTTTTAGACAAAATGTAACATCCTCCAGATACAAGTGGGATTTGTCTTCCTTGTTTATTTGCCAACAACACTATTTATTCTGCTCTTGCATGCAGTAGGTTATGGTATGGTCTAGAATTTGGGGGTAGGTTAGCATAGTTTTTCCACCACTTGTGTTTTATAATTAGCTACTGTAATGTCATTAACGTCAATAAAATATAAACTTAAAATCCATAAGGACATTCTTAAAGGAACCGTCCGTTACTTATGGTCCGATATAGTCTAATAAACATTGGCCAACTACTGTCTAAACCTATAGGGCCATGACTACAACAAAATGTACTATTTTATTTTGAAAGATGTCACCGGAACTATTTGGGTTTTACTTTTTGCCACGCTTTTACGATTTGGATGAGAGGCGCATGTGCAGAAAATGGCGACCGTAGAGTCTGTAGACTCTGCAAAAACAGCGAATTCCTCCTCAGATAAACGCGAACCAATGGACATTCTGCAACCTTCGGACACGCTAGTGTCTGTGAACACGGAGACTTCTGAGCAGAAAGATGAGAGCACGGCAGAAGACAGAACACATAGTCTGGGGTTCGTACACAAATCCATTGCTGCCACATCCGTGGTTGCTGCTGCCGACATCCCAGCCTGCACGGCCCATTCCCACGATAATGTCCAGCCCAGAGAGGAGGCAGACAGCACAACCGGGAATTCACCCGAAAACCACAAACCCGTGACTGAAAATGGAGCGTGCGAACTGAATTCACTCATCTGGTCTGAAAGCGAGGACCACACTGAGGAGGTCCGTGCACCTGAGGGAAAGCGAAGTCCAAAACAAGGTATGCCAGTAGCCTCGATGGAAATGACAACCAATTACTTTGAATGCTGTGCCAGTCAATTTTCAGAATGCATTGGGTTCAGTGTTCTCTTCTTATATGATATGATATGATATACAGGAAATTTTGCTTATTCAAAAGAGTACTACTTTTGCCTATTCCAAAGACTGCAATTTGCATGGCCTTATGATATTTCGATCACCATGGTGCTTTTTCATTTGCAGATCTCAGCCCTATAACTGAGAGTGTTGGAGAAGGTAACTGTTCAACCAAAATTTCCAGTGCAGCGAGTGAAGTGGAGATTAATCAACCAGAAACCTCTCAAGAGAAGAGGAGCACAGAGGAAGAAGTGTCAGTGGAGCTGAAAGGAGAGGCTAATGGCAAAGGGAA
>KN507922.1:0-17705 GCA_000787155.1 Scartelaos histophorus | reverse complement strand
AAGAAGATGATGTGGAGCCGTCCACAAAACAAGTGAAAAGACGTATGATGTGTAAAGAGTGTGGCAAGATCTTCAACAGACGAGAGACTTTCAACTTGCATCGCCATTTTCATTTGCATGAAGATGAGCTCAAACCCCTCACCTGTAAAGAGTGTGGCCTTACTTTTCAACAACGTAGTAGCTTTATTAAACATAGAAATGAGCATAAAGAAAAAGAGACTGAACGTTTAACTGTGAAAAAAGGAGGGAGCAAAAAGGAGCAGAAGAACTTTCAATGTGCCGAGTGCTCCACGGTGTTTCTCACAGTGGAAAAATTGAGGTTACATAAGTGCAGTTATTCAGATGATATACTTTTTCACTGCCCAATTTGTCGTCAAGAATTTAAACATAGACCATCTATGCTTAGACATATACTGTCTCACTCCCATGAAAAATTTCAATGTGCTGAGTGTGATCAAACTTTCCCTAACCCAACGGCATTGGGTGCCCACCAGTTTGGAGCCAGCCATGCAGTTCTCAAAGCATATGAATGTCCAGATTGTGGTATGATTTTCAAGCACTACTCTCTCATGGCAGAGCATCGTCTTAAGCACACAGAGAGGTCATCCTTATTTCTGTGCAAGGTCTGTGGAAAGTCCTTTAAGTACTGCAGCCTTTTGCACCAGCACCAATATCTCCACACGGGACAGAAACCTTTTCGCTGCTCTGAATGTGGGAAAACATTTGCTTTCGCCCAGAATTTAAAGGCTCACTCTCGGCAACATTCGCTCGGTATAATTCCTACTCCTACAACTGAGAAGACAAAATATGTTCTCACTACTTCAGGACATGCACTGGTGAAAAGATCAGAAAAAGAAAATGTATTACAAAACAAGGATGTACCACGCACCTATAAGTGTCCACTTTGCACCCAAAACTATTCAACACCTGCCAATTTAAGGACCCACTTGCGCACTCATGAGGCTGAATATGAAATCATGGACAGAACCAGGTCACCGAAAGAACCACTGAAGTGGGACAAAGCACACAACTGCCCTCACTGCCCCAACATCTATAGTGATGAGTCGAGTTTAAAAATGCATATATCTAGTGTTCATAAATCAAATTCATTAACTAATATGCCAACCCTACCCTCAAAAACTGTTCCATCTCAAAGCAATGAAAATAAACTAGAAAAAGTTGATGAAGTTAAGTCATTTGTGTGCCCTCAATGTGGTAAATCTTTTCGCCATCGCTCAGTGTTGGAGTTACACATGCGTATACACCCTAAGGACAAACCATACCAGTGCAAAGTGTGTGGTAAAGGCTTTCGATTCAGTAGCTTCTTACAGCAGCATCTGATAATGCATACGAGCAAATACAAATGCCCAGATTGTGGTAAAGCTTTTGCTTTTTTGCAGAACATGAAAATTCATCAAAAGCTACATCAGAAAACATTTCGTTGCAGCACTTGTCTCAAAGGATTCAGCGATGAAACTCAGATGAAACAGCATATGCTTTCTCATAAAAGTGACAAACCACACAGGTGTAATATCTGTGAAAAAACCTTTGGATTAGCCTATCAGCTCCTTGACCACATGAACACTCACACAGGGTTTAGACCTCATCGCTGTGAGGTGTGTAACAGATCTTTTACCTGGTTAAGTAGCCTACTGGCACACAGGAAAACTCACAAACGTCAGAACCAAAATAATTCATTGCAGATGAAGGAAAGGAGAGAAGGAGGTACCAGTAGTGGGGACTCTTTAGGCATGTCTAGATCATTTTCAGGATCAGGGATGGCTGGTGCATCTATTTCGTCTGATATTCCAGTAGGAGATGCTGAGTTACACCCAAATGCTGACCAGCCACCTCTCACAGCTGGTGGGGATCAAAAACCCCAGCAGCTGAATGAGCCAGTGTTACCAGAGCTACAACCTGAAGTAATCCCTGCCCCATCTGTACAGCAGACCACTGTCACTTTAGAGAATCCCTCACAGCCACGTTCCATGTCTGGACAAACTGTAGAACCATCACACGTAATGGAAAATTCACCCTCCAATATTGGCCCTGGCTCTTCATGTGTGCCAAAAAAATCAAGTCCTTCATCAGCAGCTGAACTTGAGCAACACAAGCAACTAAAAGCCCTTGCATGGAGTACTCCTTCCACAGTAGTTTCCACAAGCTCTTTGCATTCTGTCTCTTACATGGACGGAGCAGCATTGTGGAGTGTTAGACCTGCTGCACCAAATCCAAATTCACACACCTCTCCAAAAAAACTGGGTCCAGATGTCCAGCTACCCACATGGCAGGCTCCTCCAGTGCCCTCACAAACAAATCTGTCTTCTCCCCTCAAAAAAGAAGAGCTGACAAGAGTGCAGACAATTGGTCATATAGAAAAGTCATGGGTGTCAGGTTTTTCTAATGCATCTTCTTTAGCACAAATCCCCCCTCATGGACTTGGAGCTCGATGGGACATGCAGACATCACCGGCCATGCAAAAAACTTTAAAATCTCCTGAGCAAATAGTGAGTAACCCAGATTTTCAGTTGCAGCAAAAGCAGGTGTCTCAGAGCTGGGCTGGGGTTCAAAGCCAGACTACAGCTGTTCCCATATCGATTCAATATGAACCTCATCGGTTTGGTCAGACCATAAGCACACCAATATGGGGTTTTCAGAGTAGCGCAGTGTCTGCTCAGACGATGCTCAAACCAGGAAATGTACAGGAGCTGCAACAGCAACAGGCAATAGCAACAGGCGCTAAAATAATCATTAACCAAGCGCCTTCCTTCTTCCCACCTCTTGCTACTCTCCAAGCACCTATGGGTCTTCCAACCTCGCACACTCTCCATTCAGTCCCTGTGGGTGCCCTCTCTAGACCTCCACACCCAAATCTCTTTTTCCCACAAGTCTCTCAGGCTCTGTCTATAGCCCAACTTCCTCCTCAGCGAGAGGCTCACAAACTTGCCCCTCGTTTGTCCTTTACAACTGATCGTCTCCACCAATGTATGATCTGTGGCTGTACTCTGCCCCGAGAGCTGGATCTGCAAATGCACTACATGCAGCATGCCCAAGGAGAAATATAGCTTTTAATGCTAATCACAAGTTAGGCCCATTCTGAGTTTCTGTTTTTTTTTAACTATTTTCATTCTAAACTTGTGTCATCTTATGTGTATTTTTCTCTTAAATTTTAGTCATTTTACATACCAAGAATATTGGATTTCAATCATTTTCTAAACTTTATTCTTGTCGGTCTGTGTGCCAGTGCCTTTAATTATCGACATGTTTGACATTGTATGCTAGGCAGATCCCATGTTTTGTGTCAGGCCTAAAAACTCAGATATGTAAAATTAACAGAAATGGTATGATGTGAGGAGTATATTTAATACATTTCATTTTGTTTGCTAATTTTTGTGTTTACAGATTTCAAAGCTTGGTTTAGCAAAAGATGGCCAATTAATTTATAGACTGTGATATTTGTTTAAATGCTGTATATTCTGTGAAGATACCGTTTAATTCATCAATTCATTCATCTGTCTACCTCTATAAATGTTCTTGGAGTGTTGTTTCAAATGAGTATCAAGTTGTGTATCCAGATAAAACATAAATAAAATATTCATTTGTGTACTTTTGTCTTGTACACCTGGAGTACGAATTAACTAGATCATTTCTGGTGGTTTGAAAAGGAAGTGGCAGCCTATCTAGACCTCACTAAAGTTGGAACAATCACTGAAATATGTTTAAGCCAAAGTTATAAAAATGCATTTATTCAAAACTGATTCTTAATCACGTTATGCACAACACAAAGATAGAAAATATAATGACAGATGATCTATTAACAGGAATAAGAATTTCTTGTAGATCCTCTCTAAACACATCACGCAGGTGTAGGTGTGTACAGTAGAGGGCGATAATGCGCCTAATTGTCCAGTCCGCCAACAGTCAACCAAAGAGAAGAAGGAGTACGAGCTGCAGAGCCGCAGGAAACAGCTCCAGCTGCGAGGATAAAGAGCTCTGAAACTGTAAGTCATTTGCGGCCCGAGGTATAAACTGCACTGTTTTTCTGTTAAATGTGAATAATGATCCTACGTGTGTATGATCTGTGGGCAGGGGGTTTCAGTACAATGATGATCACACCTTTGCACCGAAGCTAGCTAACACGGTCTTAGCAACGAGCTACCAAGATGGACGAGTCTGCTGTGGGACTTATGGAAGAGGAGAGCGGAGAAAACGTGGTCAGTCAAGATGATCATGAAGATGATGAAGCATCTGGAAACGAGCAGTCATCTGCCGAGAACAGCACTGAAAGTAAGAGAACAGATTTCTTTACGTAAGACTTTTGCACTGAAGTAATTTCGACCTCAAAGACTCGCTCCTTGTTTTTTCGATGTGTGACTGTTTGTCATGTACACCGTCCCCGTACAAAGACAATCAGGATCGTTGCTTAGTGCTAGGTTACTGCATAAATTCTTATTTATTCCTGTAGTCTCTTGATCGGTTACTGTCAAAGAAATGGCCAATCTTTACTTTTAAAATATTGTATTTTTCAATGGCAGCACACGAACAATTGTTGTTTCTCAATATTGTTCATAGTCAAAAACAACCTTTCCTATCATGTTCATAATTATTTCCACATTCCACAGTCAGCTAATAACAGGCATGTGTTGTAAAAAGTAGGCAGGCCTGTTATATATTTCTGCTGTTGTTTGCAAGGCATGTAATAGTAATGGGGGAATTATTTATGGTTGACAAATGAATTAACATTAACTTTCAAGGTCTGTAAGTTGACTTGTCGTCAGACAAGAAACTGTGTTCGTGCCTTTCAAATCCTGCTATGGATTTCAATCATAAAAAATGTATTGCATGGCAGTTAGAGCCACCTAGTAACCAGTTGCATTCTGTCTATATCAGGAATCTCTGACCTGTAGCTCCTCACCCCCTTCTAAGTTACTCCCTAACATTTAGGAATTATACATATGATGAAGAGTTAAAATTTCATTATCATTGTATGTATTCTTTATTTTCACAACTTTGTGCCCTTAAATGGATAATGTTTTGTTGTTTTGTTACCTTCTCAAAAAATTGAAGAATGTTTTGTTGTTTTATTATTATTATTATTATTATTATTATTATTATTATTATTATTATTATTATTAATAATAATAATAATAATAATATTATTATTAGGTGTTTTATCTGTACTCATCTAAGGCTAGCTAACATCGTTATATTCTGACTGCATTTTTATAAAAAAATTTAAATAAAAGTAGCTCTCCAGTGTAAAAAGGTCAGAGAAGCCTGGTCTAGGTCATGTTATGTATGAAATATAAATATGATTCAAACTTGTTTGTTCCTTATTTTAACTTGGAAGAAAAATGCCCTGATTCCTCTCTATTTCCAGGAGATGGGGTGTTCTGCTGTCGAAAGTGTGGAGATGCCTTCAGAGAAGAGGCCACTTACCTAATGCACCTTGAACAGCATTCCCAGGAAGAGACCCAATCAACTGACGAGAAAGATGTTGAGACAAACCTTGAGACAACAGTGCATGATTTCCATTCACGAGATACAAAGAATAGTGAATTGAATCCAAATGACTTGTCTGAACAGATGGATCCTGGGATAAATCGGCAGCATCCCTATCAATGTGAAGAGTGTGGAAAGTCTTATGAAGTGTTTGGATACTTTCTCAACCATCAACGATCTCACAGACAAGCTTCAAAATCAGTTTTTCACAACTTGGAACAATTGCAAAAGAAGTCATTTCAGTGTGAGTTTTGTGGAAGGAGTTATTCTCGTGCCTCAGCTCTGGACGCTCATCGTCGGTGTCATGAGGGAAAGTTGGTGAAGAAAAGCAGAAGTTCGCCTGAATCACTTGGTTCTGACCAGCGAGCAGAGGACAAGCCAATGGAAACTCCCACTAGGACTGTAAACGTGTATATGTGCTCATGTGGTAAATCGTTTGCGACCCTTTTGAGGTTGAAAACGCATAAACGGTTTAGCCGTAATGGACGTTGTACACCTGAGGAATTGTTTGATAAGCAAAAAAGAAGTGATGGTTTTCAGTGTACCCAATGTAATAAGACATTTAGTGGTTATACTGCTCTTGCCAGCCATCTGCGGTGGCATAATCCTACCACTGTTAGCAAATTTCGTTGTGAAGAATGTGACAAAACATTCAAAACTTTAACTTTTTTTCAGCGACATCAGCGGCTTGCACACAGTCAAGAGATAGCATCAAAATCATTTCTTCACCAAGTGTGCCAGCTACAAAAAAAATCATTTGAATGTAAAGTTTGTGGGCTTAAGTTTTCCAGGGCTTCGGCTCTACACTCCCATGAACTAAATCACAGTGATGTTTATAATGAAACTGTACTACCTCAAATGAACACAGAGATTAAATTGGAGAGTGAAACCACTAAACAAACTAAGGGCCATGATAGTCTGTTCCAAAGCCCTATTCTTGGAGATGGGCATTTAATTGACACTGAAGATGACGAGGAGAGCCTTGAACCTGGGGACTTAATTGTGAAAGTGATCAGTAGTAGTTCAAGTGAGTCTGAAGATAATACAGAGCAAGATGAAAACTCTGACTTGGAGCTTGTCTGTGAATCTGATTATGAGGTAAGAGAGGATGGGGACTTGGCTATTCACCAGAAAGTGGTGTCAAAACCTAACATGAATTTAAAAATTGTACAGATTGACTATGGGGAGTCCGGGCCAGCAACGGAAGACAGACATGACTGCCCAGATTGTTACCGATGGTTCACAAATCCAGTATCTCTGCGTGTTCACAGAATGTGGCATGACGTTCGCAGAAGAAGACAGGTGACTCAAGGTCAGTCAGAAACAATTGAACCTCTTGATTTAAGCTCCTGTGAAAACATAAGCAAGCACTTTCAGGACGCAAAGACCATGATTTTTCCAGACACAGCAGACTTTGTAAACTATGTTGACTTTTCTTCTTCACAAAACAAGGACAGTTTAGATTCAAAGAGGGAGTACAATCCCAAGAAAACTCTGTTAGGGCCCAAAATTTACCATTGTGAACAGTGTGGGAAGGGATTCTGGTCATTAGGGGCCTTTTCTCATCATAAGTCAAGTCCCATGCAATGCACAGAATTGAGACTGAGAAAGGGTTTTGGGGGGTCATTTACTAATGGACACTCCCGCACAAGTTTTAAAGTCGCGTGCCCTGTTTGTGGCAGAAAGTTTCGTCACAAAGGGATTATGTCCTTGCATATGAGGAAACATGAAAATGGAGATCACAAATGCGACATCTGTAACCGGTCTTTTCGTCTCCTTTCTGGTCTCCTCCGGCACCGAGCTGTGCATAATAACCAGCTACTACCGCCCCCAATCAAGTCTTTTCAATATCAGGTTGAGCAGTTGCAAAAGAATACGTACAGCTGCCCGGACTGTGGAAAGCGGTTCTCGAGAGCTAAGGCCCTTCAGTTTCATATGAAGAGCCATGGTTATGAGAGTGGGTACTCACCACCTTCTCACAGGTCTGGAGACCCTGTGGAGGACCTCCAGTGCCCAACCTGCTTTGCTCTTTTTAATAAAAAATCCTCACTACGAGCACATAGAAAACTTTGCACTAAGAGAGAGAACAGTACACAGCCACCAGATAAAGACTCAGTTGGTGTCATTCAAACTGAGAGTAAATCTAATAACCAAAAAGAAATCCATTTAGAAATTGATAAAGCTGAGGAGTTAAAATACAAATGTAAAATGTGTGAACGAAGCTTTTCAGTGGTTGGAGCATTAAATTTCCATAAGAGAATTCACACAGATAGCCACAAAGCATTAGCTAAAGCAAAAGCTTTGGTTAAGAAATCAAAAGTAGATGATTCAAATAAAGGTATGTTTAGCTGTGCAGACTGTGGACGACGCTTTGTATCTAACTCAGCCCTTGGCTCTCATAAAAGGTGGCACAGGAACAAACCATGTACTATGCCTTCCCCAGACTCTGAGGAGATGCCCCCAGATTCTAAGAAGTCAGACTCTGGCCCATTCAAATGCGACAAATGTCAGAAAAAGTTTTTTAACCTTTATGTGCTTCAGCGCCACCAATTGGTTAACTCTCAGTGTCAGATCAATGAGCAAAAACCAGTCCCTGCTGTAACTGTTGGGAATAAAATACCAGGGGAATTTTCTTGCACTGAATGCACCCAAAACTTTCAGACAAGCTCACTACTAGATGATCATATTAAGACAGTTCATGGCAACTCTTTAGTGCAAGATAAATTAGATATTTCATGTGACGATCTGAAAAAACAGAGTCACGAATCAGAATTTCAAAATATTAAATTGTCTAAATTGCCACGTTGTCAACTTTGCGCCATGTCATTCAGAAATATCAGAGGCCTTCGTGCTCACAAGTGGCAAGCACATTCAGAAGGCAGGAACAAAGGCACTAAGAAAGAGAATAATGAAGCACAGGAGCAAGCTGAGTGTGAGAGTTCAGAGGAAACTAATCCAGTTGAGACAAAAAAAGACAGTCCAATTGCTCGAACCATTTCAAACATGAATATTGGGAGTGATTATGATTCTCATAGTGCCACTTTAAGAGTTAAAAAAGACATTACCCAGGACATTAGCATTATTTTACCTGAAAATCCTTCCGAACATGCAGCCAAATTCTTCAAGTGTGACAAGTGTGGGAAAGCTTTTTCAGCTAAAGAGCAATTGGAAAATCACAAAACTAAGGCAAAAAGTCGACCGTTTAGGTGTGCGCTTTGCTGTAGTGGCTTTTGGACGGAGAATCAGCTGCAGCAGCACTTCATTTGGCACGATAAAATTCGGGGTAGCCTTCCGAATGAACTTCGTCTTCGAATCAATGCCGCCACAGCTATAGCAGCTAGTGTTTATTCTGCAGACAGAGGTATTTCAACTCTTAATGATCCAGTGCTGATTTCTGATGATAAAGCACTCCATGAGTGTCAAAACTGTGGCAAAGGTTTTTTATCTCCAACGTCACTTGAAAAACATAAAAGGGAGTATTGTAACACTGGCTCTTACCACTGCTCGTCTTGCCCTAGCACCTTTAGTGACATACAGGAACTCATAGAGCATCATCAGGAATGTGCCGCTGCTGTTCAGACAGGGGGAGTGTTACTGCACCTGTCTTGAATGTCGAACTGCCTTTTCTCACAAAAAAAAAAAAAAGAACACTACAGTGAACGCATGTTTTTGGACTATCAACGCTGATAAGAACTGAGGACTTTTCTTTCACATGTATTTTGTTTGAAAAGTTTATGTAAAATGTAAACACTCCTTAGTGCTTCTGTGTACTCCTCCCTCACATTGGCTAACTTGTTTTGAACACAACTAAATGGATCCATTCATTGTCTGTATGACAGTAAAAGCTTTTGTTAGAAAGTTTGATGCATGTTAGTCATTCAATCATTTTGATTGACCATATCGGCCTAATACGGTTCTAAGCAAATGGTAACTTGACCAACAATATATCATTCAGAAAACATAACTTTTCATTTTATTAAATTACCAAAGCAAGTAAAATGGACATGTCTTGATTGCCTTGTACTTTTTAGTGCCCCTCATTAATGAATGAAGAAACCCTTTCAGTCAAATTGCTTTGTTGAAGTTTTTGTTAACAGATCCTTCTTGTGGTGAAGCTTGTCTTACTATAGTGATACTAGCTTATTTTACACTTCAGATTGATTTGTATTTTCTTTAGATGACCAAGAAAATGTTTCACTTGTATAACCTCTGATCTGGGAAAAGGTGATGTAAATAGTGTAACAATAAATAGTGCTATACATGCTGAGAGACTGTGTTTAGTCTTGTTTTTTGATCATTCCTTTATGAAGCATTAATAATTTACAAAATTATTCATGTCATATTAATTTTTAGATAATAAAATGGATTGAATTCATCACATGACATGACTGTTAACTGTTATCAAATTATTATAACAAATGATTATCTCTTTTGCAGCTCAGCGACGTGCCTCACGGCGCCTTGAAGAATCCCAGGAAGCCGATGAGGGCAGTGGGTCTGATGAATCTGCTTTAAATGAGTCTGACATGTATTCCCGGACATTTTACAAATGCAACCTTTGTGATAAATTATATTTCTACCTGCATGCTTACAAAAAACATAAGAAGATGCATGAAATGGAGAGTAAACAATTGAATAATCCATTCAATTGTCCTGTATGTGGATGTGCATTTCCTACACAAGATGATTTGATTAACCACCGGAAACTGAACAAAACATGCAGCTCAAACCTCAGATGTGATCCATGTAACAAAAACTTTGCGTCAGTCCTTTCATGGAGTGGCCACTTAAAGCTCCATGAAGAGAGGCCATTTTGGTGTTTCACCTGTGCTAAAGGATTTACTGACCATAATATATATAAAAAACACATGCATTTGCACAGATGTAGGCGGTATAGTTGCACTGTCTGCAATAAGCGCTTTTTGTTTTTGAGACATTTAAATGATCATTACAACCTCCACACAGGTGCAAAGCCACACATATGCACATATTGTGGTAAAGCCTTCTCACATTCTGCAACTTTGTATTCACATAAAAAGACACATCGTATTATCAATCCTTTTAAATCAAGACTCAAATCTGGTTGGACATCAAAACAAAAAATCCGTCGCCTTAATAATGACGAGAGGAGACAACTGCAGACCACATTGCAGACGTTGTCAAAAGCAGGTGAAACTGATATGGACCCTCAGAGGGGAGCCGATCACAAATCTGGGACTCCTGGATCTAAATGTTGGGAATGGGAATGTTATGATTGTGGTATGGGCTTTGATGAAGTTTCCAAGCTGCATTGCCATTATATCCAGCATGCAACTGGAGAGATTCCAATATTATATTTGTGAGTTTATGGTGGTTAACTCTTCTTTAGCAATAGGTATGATTTTATTTCTTAGTGTTTATAAAGCTTCACTTCTGTAACAAATCTAAATAAATTGAAATGTATGAAAGCTATTTGGTTTCATGGAGCTTGTGTATAGAATGACAGATGACCATTCTGTTTTCGAAGTCAGTCAGTCAGTCTATGGTTAGTCCAAGCATTAAACTTTCTACCCGAGAAAATACATTTCCCACAATCCCTCGCACTGTTATCGTCCCTGACGTCAGCAGGGCTGCAGCGGCAGGCTCGGTTGCTTTGTGCAGGAGCCATGGGCAGAGCAGAGCCGAGGGATGATGGGATGTTTGGACGGTGTTGTGGTCGATTGAATGTAATCAGGTAACTTATACCTCCATTTTTACATATTTGATTAGGAATTTTGACCCAATTTTCCTACCAATTCTTGGCTCCAATTATAGACTCGGTATTATCCAGGAAGTGCAAATAATTGTAATATTACCCGTAAATCAATGCAAAAGCTAACAGGCTAACAATTGTCATGTTGAAAGAGGTGTAGACGATTATTGATTATGTAGTACGGTAATGTCCACATAATATTTGCAAAATACTACGTGTTTCTGTGGTATAGCCTTTGTTTCCATTTATAATACAACTGGGTTAAGTCCATTCATTGCCTACCAGCTGTCGCCTCCTCTTGACTAACAAAGGCGCCTTTTGAAACTTTTTAAAGAAACCTCCCTATTACTAAATTTACACCAATATGTAGTAATGCATATAGTATTAATATTATGTTTGACAACCACTCTGTTATTTAATTTGAACATTTGTTTTATAGGCTGATGAACTTTTGAGCTACTAAGAAGCTGGGCAAGATGCAGACTTCAGTCCAGATGAATTGTGGTTCTAACGCAGACACCACCTTACAAGAACCAAATCTCATGGAGGAGGACAACCTATCTGCAGTAGATCATGATGACCCATTAATCATTGCCCTTGAAGAGATAGAAGAATGCACATCAACAGGGACCCATGAAGAAACTACTGAAAACATGGTCTTTACCCTTTCAGAAAACTCGGCAAAGGCCAGTTTGGATTCGCAATCAGACTGCACTCCTCCTGGTCCTGACTTGAATGCTAAAAATGTTCAGTCAAAACCTAAAAAACAGGATAAAGCAATGCGAGCTGGAAAGAAATATATTCCTTCTAAAAAAGCTATGACGGACCCACTAAAAATTGACATGTCCAAACCTCTGGCCTCTCCTCTCACTTGTGAGTAATGCAGTTAAACTATTACCATGAAAGAATTGTACATGCGTCTAATAACTGTGGTAATTAACAATCTATAACATTGTATAGGATTATGGAGAAAAGTAGGCAAAGGTGAATTAATGAATGTTATAAAACATTATATTTAATATAATATATTATATATTGTTATATTTAAATTTCCAAAATGGTGTATTTTTGAAACATTTTCTTCCATTCATTCAATATATTGGTTACACCTGCAGTGTTTTCTTTTTGGCCCTTCCTCTGCAGTATTTCCAACAGGTTTACATTGAGACGGATGCTGCTGGTGATTAAACTTTACAGAGGCTATGTCTTAAAAATAAATGTATAACACAGTAGATATTTTATAACCACATTACAAGTAGGAAGACATGTTGATTTTTAGACCAATTCAATGTTGAGCTTGTTAAAATGGCTAGTTATGATGTGTTAACAGAAATTGTATAGATCAGTAATAGATTTTCTCTTCTTTCTCTTAGCATCCCAGATTTCTCTCCAGTGCATTGAATGCCACATAATATTCAGTGACCACAAGAGCAAAGAACGTCACCTGAAGTCCAGTCAGCCTGCTGAATATGAGCAGTCCATTCTGAGAAATGCCCTCTTTGCCTGCTACGTCTGTGATCGCCATTTCACAAACTCTACTGAACTCATGGCCCATCAAAAGACTCACATAGAGAGGAACCCCTTTAAATGCCCTATCTGCGCCCAGACGTTTAGTAAATTGTCAGAGCTCTCTATTCATAAAAAGGTTCATTTCGGACAGCATGGTTACACCTGCACACAGTGTGGGAAGCCGTGCAAAACGTTGACATTACTTAAGTACCACTGTCGCACACACACCGGAGAAAGGCCCTATGTGTGCAAAGAGTGTGGGAAGAGGTTCACCATGCCCAAAGCCCTGCAGAAACACATGGAGTCCCACTTACCAGAGGGATCTCAGGCAAAGAAAGAAGGTAAGCCAGTTTTGAAGGGTAAGATAGATTTACTTAAAATATTTCTGTCTACATCTTTTTATATTGAGTAATGGGAATTCACTCTAGTGAAAATAAAATGTCACTAGATTTATTGTTCTTGTAGAGAACCTATGGCCTGCAATCAATGTTATTACATAAGACTACTGAAAAGTGCAATGATATTTTTGACAGAAAATTCATCAAAACAGCATTATTGTATAAAAATGTACAAACTATATAATGTAATGTAATGTAATGTGATATAATATATGTAAATGAAAATTGTCATAAAATCTGATTTTACTCTCAACTTGTCCAATCAGGTTAGCATGTAACACCCCTAATATTTGTATACCTGAGAATCTTATACATTATAATTGGCTACATTTAATTAAGCTGTGTTTTTCCTTGCTAGGTGGACCTTCTGCTGTTTACACCTGTTCCATTTGTAAAGCAACCTTCAAAACTACAAAGACGAGGCATTACCACATGAAGAAAAAGCACAACATCTCAAAATCCGCACTGACCAAAACAAGTGTACAACTAGTGAAGCAGTGTACACCCACCATTACGCCCATTTCAATTTCACAGTCATCTCTTCTGCAAGTGGGACCTAATGGACCTTTGCAAAAAGTTGATGCCAACATTGACACTGAACAGCTTCGCAAATTAATTGAATCATTGGGAAATGTACAAAAAGTTAACCAGGTAGTAATTTTGGGGCAGGTACCACCTGACGCCCCACCACTGGAAGTACAGCAAATCGCACAACCAGTAACTTTAAATATAGATGCGCCTCAAGCTGATTTTATGGACATAAACTCAAAGACTAATAACACCATTGTGGATCCAATGGAGCAAACCATTATCTTGGAGCCTATCACACCGGATGGACAGCTTTTAAACCCTAATTTTTCTGCTTTGGAGTCTAATTTAGGAGAGAATCCAGCAGCAGAGGTGATTTTTCATTCCATGGATACAGATCCACATCTGCAAACTGGTGAAATAGTATGTCATAACAATGTATTAGGACAAAATCTTGCACCAACACTTGATCAAACTATTGTTCTCGAACTCACCCCTGCGCTCACTCCAACTGCAGAACTGGAACAATCAGAAAATGTTCTTCAAAATGAAATTCCACCTTCCACATTTGCTCAAAATGATGAACTAGCCAATCCTCTTGATGAGACATCAATAAGTGAGCAGGAGACTAGCATGTCTGTTCAGTCGCTATTGTCTACGGTAGAGCTGGAAATGCTGCCTTTACAAACAGACCAACACATTGGCCCAGTGTGCACTTTTAGTCCCCAAGAGACACTTCCTGAATACCAGGCGGAAACTGTGACTCAAGACGAGGCTGATTCACTGATGCCAACCAATTGTATTGATTTAAATGTCCAAAATGTTAGAGAAGAGGTGGATAAAGCATTTGAACAAGCAGAAGAAGCAACTACAAAACAAATGAGAACAAATGAGCCAAAAGCAATGAATGTTACTGAGGAATTAGAAAAACAAGATAATCACAATGATGTGAAAAAAGAGGGAAAGACAGTTAACACACAAATGAAAGCAAAGCAGGTAGAACAGCCCACAGAGATTCCCATAAATGTAATGTCTGCTCAAGAACTGGTAAAAATACGAAAAAGAAAACCACCTAAAGCATTTTTCTTTCAGGGATACATGCAAGAATTTGTGTCATCCATATACGATGAATTCCCAAGTAATGCTGCAAAATGTAAAAAATCCAAAAAGTCTCATCTTGTTGTGAAATTTGGTCCCCCAAGTAAAGGAAAGCAAAGCAAAAAAACTACCAAGTCATCAAAGCAACCAACTAAAGAAGATTCAAAAGAGAAATCGTCAGATCAGAGTAAAACACCGAAAAAGGGTAGAAAGGATAAAAAAGCTGTGAGCTCTGAATGTACTGCAGAGATAGAAGTACCTGCATGTGAAGACAATGAACAGGCATCAAAACAAAAAGAAGGTAAAAATAAGAAGAAAAAGCAAAAAGCTGGAACAAAGAAGGCTGAGAAGCACATTTGTGTATCTTCACCTGTTTTTAAAAAGAAACAGAAGAAAATTATCCAATCACAAAGTGTTGAGGAAAAGACTACAACAAATATTAAACAAAAAACTAGGGACAAAACAAATGAGCAAACCACTCCTCAACCAAAATCTGAATCCCCTGACAAAGCTACTTCTCATATACAAGATTCTCTACTGCTGCTGAAAGGACACAAACAGCCACAGCTCAAAGTTCACAAATTAGATCCTTTACAGGCCTCTGGTAAGACACAAGAGGTGTTACTAAGTGAGACCCAAACATCCCCGAAGGAAAAGAACAGTCCAACCGATCCTGCTTTGAATGAGATCTTGGCCGAAAACAAGAAAAAAGGAGGTAGAGCCAAGAAAGCACTCACATTATTGTCTTCTCTTCACACATCCAAAAAGCAAGAGGAAGCCTCTCCTCCTAAAACAAAACCTACCAGGAAGCGGAAATCAAAAGTGGAGACCGAAGGAGTGATCACGTCAAAGAAGGCTATTGAGTGCAAGGATTGTGGACAACAGTTCAGTGACGTTTCGTTGCTTCAAAATCACAAGGCCACAGTGCATATTGTAGAGAGTCCTGGCATTACGTTTACAAATGGAAATCTGTTCGAAGGTGTGACAAAGATAAATCTTTACCAGCTGCCAAAACAAGTTAGTAAAGATGCAGGAAGTTTGAATACAGGTTGGGATACTGAACCTGAAATGACAGACTTGGACAGAGAGCGTTGTGTTACTTTTCCAGATTTAAACACATCCCCATCTTTAGCTGTTCCTCCTTGCGACATTTACTATACTAAGGACAGAAAAGATATTGAGGAAACTACTGTGAAGAATAGCCAGTCTAAAGCTGTTGCACCATCTCTTCAAATAGCAGTTGGCAGAAAGGAAAACAGCACTGATATGGAAGTTCAAGCCACCACTGATGAAGATATTAAGGAGGGCTTGCTTCTTGAGGTAGATCTGGTCACAGTTGGAGAACAAAGCGAGAAAGATGATGCCTCTCCATCGCAAGACAATTCACAAAATAAAGAAACTGAACCTGTTACTGCTGAGAGTGAAGGAGCTGCCTCCAAACAAACAGATCCAACTTTGCACACGGTCTCTTGCTCCACGCATCAGCACGATATCAAGGAAGAAGAAGAGGAAACGGTAATTGAGAGGAATAAAACTGGCCGCAGAGGAATTACTAGTACTGAGCAGGAGAGTGAGAAAACAGAGAGATCCAGTGAGGAGTTAGAACAGACAAAACAAAATGACTGCGAGATACTATATGAAAGACCTGTTTTAGACTCTGTTTCGAACAATAACCAAGTTGACAGCCAGCAAGCTCAGATCACAACCAAACTGTCTGCTCAGAAAGATGTAGCTTCTGCGTCTGCATTGGACAGAGCCATCGCTGTGGACCAAGAATCCTGCAATACTGAGAAGGAAGCAAATGAACAAATCCGGCAAGAAGATGGTGACTGGGAAAGGGATCAGTCTCCAGGAATTGTACTGGAGAAAGTGGTAATGTCAGCCCTTAATTCTGCAGATAAAGAGAAGAGCCAAACACAGGTATTAATTAGTTCCATTCAGCGTGTCTAATAGATCACCATTTCTAAAGTACGTGACTAACTTCAGAATGGAATAAAACTGATCAAGTAAACATGATATAAAGAAAACAGCACTATACATTTTAGTTTTATTATAGACTGAAATTACTCAAATATGCTTCCAAAAGTTATTATTTTTTAGTTGTAATGATTATATTATGACTTTTCTATCTAATCGAACAACAGTCAAGTTATGTAAATATATGATGAAAGACGGGTATAAAGTTTATAGTAAAACAGGTTTAACAGTATTTTTACATCTTATTTACTGTATCATTAGCATAATAACATTTTTTTTTTTAATTGTGTAGGATTTCGAAAATGAGAGCCAAGACATCAAGGTGGAGGAAAGCATTTCAGATTCAACACGAGGGGTCTCCAGATGTTCAAGTGCACCGTCTTCACACCGTGACATAAGGGCTGTGCTGGTGAAAGAAGAGAGCAGACAGACCCCACAGAGAGAGGAACACATCTGCTGGAACGTAGAGCCAAACTCCAACTCCTCCAGTCCTGGTAAATATGAGACATGTAAAACAATATTGGGTCAAAATAACGTTTTAATTCACTAGTTCTATTGTTTTAAAGAAGCTATGGTGACGACAGACAGTGCCATAGCTGCTCTAAACTGCAGCTCGAGTCAGTGCATATTCTACCCTGTCAAAGAGGAGGAGAGGGAGGTGTTAGTTGGGGCAGTTGAAAACACCACTCCTGCATTATCAGAGGTTAACCATCAGCTAGATCGTCGTACTGCAGGTAAGAAATACGAATGCTAATATCTTATAAACAATTCAATTACTAATATGTTTTTGTTCAAATAGAAAATGTATTAATGCCGAATCTGCTGGTGACAGATGATGATGTTTCCGCTCCAGAAGAAGTGACGACACAACCAGAACCCAATAATCTTAATGATGGACATGGTGAGTGTCAAATGCAGTGATTTATGTGTTTAAAAAATAATAATAAATTAATAATAATAAA